>APFE030476033.1:6626-22119 GCA_000404065.3 Pinus taeda | reverse complement strand
CAATGAGCTTGGGATGCATACACGCAAGCAAGGTAGAGAGAACCTGCATACCCAGAGATAAACATGTTTTTTAATGACTTTCTCTCTTTCTTGAAGTTTGACATGAAGAGCAGAGGTATAAGGCTTGACAAGGAGGATAGTATGACTGTTGATGGAGCCATACTAACTGCAGATAGTCATGGCGACAAATTTCAGTGTAACAATAAGTCTTGATATTCTCGAAGTAACTCGACGACCTTCTCCACCCTTGCATCATCCCAATAGTCCCCAAGCGTCAAATACTTCGGCTCCTCCTCTGTACCAATTTTCACCTGTTTAGTTTTCGGTGACGCAGTGATGTCAGGGTCCTCGATCGCTGGTCCTCGAACCTCATGACTCCCCTCTGTTTCCGGAATATTGATGTTTCTGGGGTCATCCTCATCATCCTTTGTCTCCATGTTGTAACATTCTAGGGCCTGGCTCAAATCACGCAACCAATTTGGCTGCACTATTTCTTTTGGTTCCAGTGGTACTTTGAAAATGGAGGCCTTCACAGCTGGCAGTGCATCATCAACAGTATCCATTGGTCCTCAAATAAGAATGTCATAAGAACCCTTCTCACAAGATATCCCATTCGCCTGTACCATGTCGGAGTTTTGTTTTAGTATACCAGTTCCTTGGGAAGACATCCAAGATATGATAAAATAAGTGTACCCACTCTAGCTGGGGCTCTTCTCCATAGGACTTGGTCCATCTGGTGAGGTGCATGCATGGGTCATCACGTCCATCACATTTCTTAGTTATTCATAGTTTCAGCTTCCCAAACCTTATCTGCATCATCTGCCTGTAGCCGCACCAGTCTACAAAGGTTCCTTCATGCATCCCCCACCAACGCACTGGTGTCGCGTGCAATGCCCATTTTAACGCATCGAACCAATGGTGCTTTGATACCATGCATTCAAATTTGGTCAGGAATTCATCTACCATTGTCATCCCATCATACATCGGCAGTTCTCGATCCTGAGCTTTTACGTAATACAACGACCTAGTCATCATGTTGCAGTTTAATGTTGTTACTCTGTTTAATCGATTATGCTACTATTCATATTCCTCATCTGTATCTGTAGTGCAGGACTCTGTACGCTCCCACGATATTCTTCCTTCTGCACTCGGATTGACCCAATCTTGATTTCATGCAGTGATCTTATAGATACAATCCATTTCATCATCATTTTCTTCATCGCGCATGGGTTCCGTGTAGCGTGCTCCTTCAGCCAGGTCTAGGAGAATAACTACGTGGAGTGATTCTTCTCAAATATCATTTTCTGCTTATTTAAATTAATGACTACATTCATATCTGTGGCCCAGTCTATTCCTAACAACATAAGGTAAGGGCTATTGTCATCCACGATTTCTATTACCTCAAAGTCCATTTGTGTGTTCGCACCTTCTAGATCTACTGTGATTCCTTGCAGTCTCCCCATGGGTAAGACCTTCTGTTGGTTTTCCATTCAAAATTGAATAGGAGACCATTGCAGTACGGGCTTGCCCATGTGCTCCCAAATCTATTTAGGTAGCACGTTTGCATCTGAGCCTAAGTCCAAGATAATCTAATCCATCTCATAGTTGCCAATCTGCGCCCTTAACCACATCTCCTGTCTAGTACGTGAAGCATATTTCCCCAATTTTTAGACCACGTGGGGTTCACCTGACCCTACGCATCTAGTTATCAGCTCTTGTAATCCTTTAACCACCCTACTATCACGAAGCAATTTCATGCATGTCCCTAAAAAGGTAGTTAGCATTGAGGGATCCCTTTCCGACTCAGGTTGATCCTTACTACCTAGGGTAGAGACCTCCACAAAGCTCTCCCTAGCTTCTAGATCTCTCTCCTTGTGAAGCCCGACATTGTCCTCAGTTAATTTCCTCTTATCCTCCCCTGTGGCTGTGCCGCTTTTGAGCATCATGTTCACGTTAGGGTCTTCCTTGCATGGTTCGGCCCTCATCATTTGGACATTCTGTGTCACTGTAGGTTGCGCTGCCCTCTTCTCACATATATGTGCTATCAATGTGGGGCAATCTATCATTTCATGATTGAACTTCTCATAGTAAGGGCACGATATTCTAGTCGCATTGGTACAATCCCAAGTGTAGTGCCCTAGTCCTCCACAGTTATAGCAGATTAGCTCCCCGAGGACCCTTCCTGGCCCCATTCCCCATCGTTGTCCTCACCCCTAGAACCCACTGCGCGCCTCGCTGCGGCTGGATCCTGAACTCGCACCTTAGTTTGCATCCTATAGGCAAGTGTTCAATCCAACAATAATTCATAACTCCGGCAGTCCTATTCATCGTGGCCCACTGATCTGCAAAAATTGCAAAATAGCTGCTAGGGAGTTTGGGTAAATTTTTGCAGTAGGTGACAGTTGTATGTGGTGTGCTTTCCTCCCACTGACAGATTGCACACTAGAGCGAGGGTGTTGTGCTTGGCCCTACCTGTGCCTCTAGTCGCAATGGCATTGGTCCCCCCCCTCGCCAAATATTTCATGAATATCAAACAATGATCCTTATTGTGACCCTTGCCTTTCCATTTCACGCACCACACTTCTTCTCGTGCTTCTGCGTGGGGTGCCTTTTCTTGTTTTAAACTTTGCATTTCTAAACAAAGCTTTTGTATTTGCACGTGGATTTTTAAACTCCCAACCTCAGATCCTATATTGGAGTTTCATGCAACCTCATCGCTATCTCTAATGCTTTAGCCTGGGTTGAGATCTTTTGCTGTGACATCGCCATTCTCAAATGTGGCATTAAAGACGCCACAAACCACGCACAGTGCTACGCATTTGTTAGTGTCATGTTAGCCTCTCGGATCGTACATTTTAGCCGCTGATCTAGGTCCTAAGGGGTTTCTCCTGGAAGCATTACAATCTCCTTAAACTCGATGATCGATTGTGTCTCTGATCTTGGCTGGCTAAAATCTTTTTTCAATGCCTCCCGGATCTCTGCTATTCCCGCATTTGGGTGATCATTCAAGTACTTTATACACCACATCAATGTGCAGTCCCGCAATGCACTAACCAGAGTAGCCTTTTTGATGTTATCATCTGTAACTCCGTGCGCTTCACACACTGCCCTTACTATGAACCAAAACTATTCTAGATGTTCAATTTTTGCTCCTTTGAATACTGACAGCTTGATTGTTCTTGTCATTTTTAACTCCTGGTCTATGTGTGGGTATGCTAGACATTAGATATCCCTTAGGCACATCTTGGTCCTGGCAACAGAACCATTTGTTGGCTTATTGGGGCCTGAACCAGGTTCAGAAGAGTTATTAGCCAAACAAATCCCATGCTACTAGCCCTTACAGCAACAGTCTGTGGAGCGCGGACTAAAGTCTCACCCGAGGTAACAGGGGAGGGTGCTGGAACGAGATTTTTGCACCCTTGGGATGTCTAGATGTGTTTTGGAAGGTTTGCGAACTGATCTGTGGCATTATGCCACTCCGCTTCTGCATAGATCTGGAACAAGGCATTTCCTTAATACTTATTATTAATGAGTTTGTTATAGATCAGGTCTACTTCTTATAGTGTTTAAGCAAACATTTAATAGAGATAACCAATGTGTGCACCCAGAAATGTTATAGATTTGCATACGCTCAAAACATAAGCATAAGCGCACAGATCAAAACAGATATATAAACTAGAAATTAACCAGATCCATAATATTTCAGAATCAACACAGTATTTTAGAACCAACTTATCTTTATTAATATTCTTGATTTAGTACAATCCACCTCCTTTCCCTACACACCCAGCTGCAGGGGTCCACGTACACAATTGTGGACTCTATCAGGTCTCCATGCACATAGCTATGGAGCCTCTATCCAACCACTAACACCCACGACCTAGACGTACAGACTCAGGGCGCAATTACTTGGAAAAACCCATTACACATCAGATCTAACCAAAAAACTGCTTTCTACCCTTAGAGCCTTGCTCTATTGATACATTCCCATGTTCCGCAGACCATGGGTAGGCCAACTTACTTCCTATTATTCTATATTATTTTTGGGTAGACAACCCTTTGACTCGACCTATTACATTTTGTGCTCCACACATTTTGGATATTTACAATATTATTACCTACTTATAGGCTTTAAGCCCCAAAACCATTACGTGGGGTCTCCACTACCCAACATGTATAGACAGTATGTAGGAATAACAATCACACAGAAGGTTATCCATGCAGAAGCATGTTGCAAGGAGTGCAACATGCTGAACAAGGTATGCAACCTGCAGCGAAGTGATTGGGACCTGTGCGTACCCAAAAATATTCCTTTCTGGATGGTCGATAAAGTAGAAGGAGTAATGCCTATGGAGTCTATCGTGTCTAGTCTGCACATAGTGGTGCTCACAGGGCTAACGAATTGTGGAGCCCTGGAAGAAAGGCTCGCGTAGTTGGAAGAGATCGAAGAAGAATGGTTGGGACTCAATGAAGAGATCGAGTAGGGTGATCTTAGGCTCCAAGAACTCATGAATGAAAGAGTTCAGTTGAGGGAGAAAAGCACCATGGCAAAAGAAGAAGTCAAGAAGCTTGAGGAAGGAATAAAGAAGGACTTTCTCAATAAGAAGACTGTAGTGTTAGAGTAGGAGGATCTTGATCACATTAACGAACTTGGGGACTACCACCGAGATTTTATCAGTTTGATGCATTGGATTGTACTGTATATTATTAAGGAGGTCACATATGGTGGTGCGGTGCAGTTAATGAAGTTAAATGGTGAACTCCTCACAGGAAAAGTAAACAGTAGTTGGTAGAATCCATATACAAGTGGCTCGACCACTTGACTAGATGCAGGAAGCATAGTCTTAGTGCTCCAAGCAACTAAAAGGAGCTGCGAGACTATAAACTACTATGCCTGAGAGTTGCTCGATGTCAAGACTATGCGCAATAGTGAGGTGTCATAGGGTCTGTGACAACACAAGGGTAGCTGCGCTGCTATGCAGGTTGGCTGGAAAGTGACCATTGCAGTCACCATTCACGATGTGATGCTTGTTTTGAGACAAAATGGAGTAGGTGGTAGGCATTTATGGCAAACATTATGGGCTAGATTTGGGAAAATCTACCACCAAGGGAGCATTAATGGATCGGATTTGGGGGCAGAGCTCAAATTTGAATTCAAAAGGAGCTATAAATTGCAAAGGGATGCCCGAAAAACAACAATGGGCCATTTGAGAATTGAGCTGCTTTGCGCCTAGAGATTTATGAACCCAGACCTGTTTGACCTTTTGAACTCGAAGGAGTTGTTTGAGAACTTACCTAAGCAGTTGAGAGATTTGTTGAACAACAATATGGCAGTGTCTGAAGAAGCCAGGGATATCGAAGAGATGATCGTTGAATAGGTTGTGCAGGTCATGACAATAAGAGATGCCCCAAAAATCTCTGGGATAGTCACGAAAATTCCTAAATCACCACACATGCCAACACCCAAGATAGACAAGCAACCTATGGTTTTGGTGCGCATGTCTCCTAGAAACCCATTGAGAACTAAACTCACCATGGAAGAAAAGGTGAAGGCAATTAATTTGGAAGTGAATGAGGAGGAGGAAGACCTTGAGGAAATCCTGGTAGAAGAGGAGGAGGACGAAGAAATGGAGGAAGAAACCCAAGGTGCGGACCCTCTTACTAGGCTTCCCACATATGTTCCTCCACAGAAAGGGAAAGCACAGGTGCCCAAGGACCTAGATGAGAGCAAGAGCTCTCTGTAGACGCCACTACTCCCCGATGACATCATTTTTGAAGGAGCGCACTTAGTATGGGTGCTTGTTCTAAAATTTGAAGACTGGGATCTTGCAGACCGTGAGAAATTCCCACATTTGGCAACTGCATAACTAATGCGGCCGAAGAAAAACACAACGGAAAGAGTCATAGAGTTGGAACCACACAAGTGGTTGCGAGGAGTAGAGAAAGAAAGGTTGTTAAACCTGCTCTGGGTGCTGCATTACCATCGCGCCCCATTGACTATCTTTGTCGTCAAGCAGTTGCTCTACCTGGAGCATGATGGGTGCTTGTGGCTGGAGGAGCACATCCCCATCATGGACCACCTAATTCACAGAGGCCATGAAGAAAAAATTCAAGCTGGAGAAGAAGAAGAGAGGGTACGTGATCTCTAGTATCAATAATAATGTGGCCATAGTCGTGACACAGATACTAGCTAGGAAGGTTATGTGGAAGTGTCGCATGGATGAGGTGCCCACATCGGTGGTTGTATTTGTTGTGCAGTGTGTAGAGGGGGTCGAGTTTAACTGGTTGAATTACTTGTGCCAGGAGTTCCTGGAAAACTGTCGCGAGGCACAAGAATAGGGGAAGACTTTCCACTATGCATGGCTTCTGCTATCCATAGTGCTAGTGGATTGGGAATTGCCTGAGGACAACCAACTCCCCACAATTGTAGAAGATCTTCCAAAGGCAGCAAATTATGCTTCGTTTTGGGCAACTAAAGATTCGCAAAGGATCAGAGACAATAAGATATTCTAGGTGTTCATGGAGATGAATGTCAAATGGGGATTAATCGCAAGCCACAATTATCGAACACTATCTACAATAGTCTGCAGAGCTTCATGAAGTTCATGGCAGACTTCCATCATGTGTATATCAGGGTACACAAGGACCTCATGAAGAAATGGAACAAGCTCCCTTACCTGGCCACAGACGATATCATATTCATCGTGCTTGATTCATGGCCACTAGAGTGGCACACTCCAGCCAGCTCTGTGGTGGAAGAAGAGAAGAATGCTACATAGAAGAAGAAGGAGGAGGAAAAATTGTAGATGTCACAATTGGCAGAAAAGAGAAGGAACGAATTAGCAACGACCAAGGCACAAGTAGTGCAGGGTGTTGCAAAGGTAGCAGAAGAGTAGAAGAAGGTAGTAGAAAAGGAACACAAAGGCCAAAAGTCAACTTCACCAGAATAGGAGATAAAATAGAGGAAGGTGGCACAGACCCATATACAATGTCCACACAGCTGAAGAAGTAGTGCCCAAGAGAGCAAGTGGGGCCGTGGAAGAAGTCAAAAGCCTCCAAGACTTCTTTCAACCCGATCACCCTCACTGAGGAGGATCTCCATGAAATAGGGGAGATGGTGTGCAACGTCACAACGGAGGCCCTCCAACAGTTCGCAGAGGAAAATAAGATGGTGTTGGGGACCCTTTGGGCATAGATACAAGAGTTGTAGGTGCACACTCTTCAGGCTGGTACTCTGTTGACCAACCTCACAGTAGGCATGACCACGGCTGAGGAAATGCTATGCGCCGACATGACCAACACTATATTGATGCCATAGGGGGCACTGGTTACATAAAATGAGGTCGATAGGCCTATGGTCAATGCATTGAAGGGAAATTGGATAAACATGGCTACGCTCCCTCAAGAGATTCTCTATGTTTTGCTGGATGGAGTGATTGCAAAATTGTGAGCAAGGGAGGGTCACATGCTCCAGGTCATGAGTGAGCAAAGAAATAATATTGAACAATTGAGCTTGGAGTGTGACAAGGTTGTGGCATAGAACACACAACTAGTACAAGTGGTCAAGGAAGCTTGCCAGATGGTCCTTGAGTTGGCCATCCCAGCATAAGAACCAACAGAGGCGCACATCTGGAGACTAGTAGCAGGGGTGCATGAGGCAAAAGAAGAGATGGCTAAGGTTCAACTGGAGATAAACCTTCAGATAGCTGAGCTACAATTGAAGGTCCAGCCTTCAAATCTTCCAGAGGTGAAGGAACAGTGTGCCAATGCCATTACAGCAGGAATAGCGGAGATCAACAGTGCAGTGAAGGACTACACCAAGCTGTTTGAAGGGTCATTCAAGGTCCTCACCACTCTGCAGGAGGACTAGAACATACAATTCTTAGAAACAGAGCTATGTGAGCTGCAAAAATAGTATGATGAAATAAAAGGGACCTCGTAAACTGTGGCCCTTACGTAGAAGCTCGCATGAATGCAGCAAGTAAAAGTGCTCAAGGAGCAGGTAAATGCTACACAACACAAGGAAGCCATGTTGAAGGCGCACATATAAGCATGGACCAATGAGGCCTTCATCATCACAACCTGTATCAAAGCAAATCTCGTGTAGATGCAAGGAATGTAGGAATAGGTGCAGGGCTGCAGTTTAGCTATAACAGTTTCTGAATATCATGTCCAGGAAGTATAGCAGGAAGCCGCTTAGTGCACTACCAATCTTGCAATTGTCTAGGCATAGTTGGGAGGTATCTTCGTGAAGATATCCACACCAACAGAGTGACTCGAGGACCAGTCATGATGTTTGTGTTGGGGGTCGATTAGGTGCGGGATCCCCCAAAGAAAGTTTTGGGGCTTAAAGCCCATATTTTTGCTAAAAATTGTAAAAACGATGTAAAGACTCCGCATTTTGTGGGTGTGGAGCATGAAGTTGTAAATGAGTCATATGGTTTTCTGCCCACAATTTTGTAATGCAATGTCGGCTTTAGAGATCTACCAATGGTCCGCAAGCCATGGGATTGTATAAATAGAGTGAGGCTCTAAGTTGTAAACAACAAGTAATGATAATGGAATAGAATCATAGTGGAAGATCTAAGTGTAAAGTTGAGCCTTTAGGTCATAGAGTAGGAGAAGGCTCTACAGTTAAGTGTGTAGAGGCCTAGTAGTCCGTAGATGAGTGCATGGTCCCCTGCAGCTGAGTGCGCAAGGTGAGTCGAGTCTATAACCGTTGAAGCATTAATAAAGAGAAGTTTTGCATCAATTCTATGTATCTATTTCATGTTTTCTGCATTGGAGATATCGGGTATAAATTGCATTTATGTTGTTTACATGGTGCGTGAACTTATATGATTGTGTTGATTAAGTGAATGTAAGATAAATTATCTATTTACGTAAAATTAACTAACAATTGCAAGAAGCTAAGTAAGATACACAGTGTAACTTAGGGAAATAGCATAGATCGCTACCATAGCAGCCCGACAGCACCTTAGTCCCAGTTTATGGCTATGTAAAGGTGATTATAATATATCACGAAGGTATCGCAGGTCAGGGCAGTGTGCGAAGTGACCTGAGCGAAGTTGGGCACAATTGGACTAAATCGTCACCTCAGACATCTCAAGGGTGTGGAAACTTGGTTCTAGCATCCCCCCACACTACTTCTGGTGAGACTTCAGTTCACGTGCTATGGGCTGGTGCTCAAAGGGCCAGTAGTGTGGGGATTTGTTTGGCTAATTAACTTCGAACTTGAGTCAGGCCCCATCAAGCCAACAACTACTGATTTTTAAAGACTTTTGGTGGTGAAGCCTTTGTCCACATTAATAAAGAAAATAGAACAAATCTTGAGGCAAAATCAAAGAAATGTACCTTTATTTGATATGGTGTTAATGATTTTGGTTATCAATTATATGATTATGAAAAACACAAAATCATTAGGATCAAAGATGTCATATCAATGAAAAGGTTTTGTATAAGGATTAGATGCAGTAAAAGAAATAGGAAAAAGAAAATAGAGAATACATAGTGCTTGATGACATCACAAAAAAGTGAAGGTGCCTGAAAATCATAATGATCAACAACCAAAACAACAAAAAATTGTACGCTGCAAGGGGCCTTGTAAAACATTGTAATTTCATAGTCAATTTGGGCCATTCATTAGGCAGAGATCTGACGGTAAAGTTATGTTTAATTAAGGTTCTTTTTCCCTAAAAGGCAACCACTCACTATATATGAGGCAATTGTATTACGTCTATTTAGATTTGTATTTTGAGTGAGAAAGAGAGAGGATATTGTGTGGGAACGAAGAGGGAATTACAATGGATCTACTGTAGGTTGTATCTCTTCAGTTTGCTAGATACTATAAAAGGAAGGACTGGTTGTTTCTCTGTGGACATAGCCCAAATTAGGCGAACCATGTATATTTGTGTCTCTCTTGTTTTATGCATTTTATGTGTTTATATTTCTACAAAATATTTTATGTGTTCCATTGCTCTGTTATATATAATTCTTTTATGCCTAAGTTGTGAATATAATCGTGAAAAGTAGCAATCACGATCCTAGAAAACATTGTAGGTTCATTTTTCAACCCAAATGAAATGACATGTTAGGCATAAGGACCCCATTCAATCATGAAGGTGGTTTTTTTCTTATATTATTTTGTAATGCAAACTTGGTGATAGCTAGATAAAATATCCATAAAGGAATATGCCTCATTACCTGCAACATGATCAAGGACTTTGCCATTAAATGGAGTAGGGAAGGGATCATGGACATAGGCATTTTTCAAGCTCCTGTAATATACATAGGCCCATATCTCTTTAAAATGCTTCTTATTCTGAATGATGATCGGACTAACCCACTCAACGTCATCAATTGGAAAGATGAGGTTAGCTTCCAACATATTTTCGATCTCTCTCTTTAACTTCTCCTTGATCCTTAGGTTTAGTCAATATGGTCAATGTTTTACTGGTTTCACGTCTGGCTTCAACACGATCTTCATTTCTTGCAATTCACCTTTAATTCCTTTGAGCTTTGCAATGGACAAAGGGAAAATATCCTTGTACTCCTTCAGAAGATCGAAGATCTCCTTGGTGGTCTGTTCATCCAAATAGTCCCTGATGGAAGCCAATTTTGGTTTCTCTTAAATCATGATGTTGTGTTTCTACAATTTCATAGGTTTCAACTATGGGCTAGTCGTTATAGGACCATCTTCTATGTCTCATTCTCTTCAGGCTCTTTAAATTTCAAGTTCCTTAATCCTTCCAAATCATCTCCACTAGGTTCAAGATTTACCTTCCCGCAAGTCACAACCTCATGAAATCTTGAGTCATAGATATGGTTGAAGACATCCTGGTTGTAATAGTACTAAATAATATTTCTTGGTCGGAATAAGACCCTCTTGCCTACTTTTAAGGTAACTATTATCCTCCTATTATTGAAAATTTAGCAAGGAAATATCAGTTTGACCTTGCCTTGGTTAAACTAGAGAAAATTCAAATTTCCACATTAGCAGAAATCTTGGAGATATTTAACTGAGGTGACATGGCATTTGTCACTTAGTTAACTAAAGTAATTCTAGTTGGGGAATCTTGACTTCAGTTCAATATGATTGATTGCTAATTTGTACCAATCAAGGTCAGTTATCTAAGGATGTTTTCAATTAAACTAGCTCCAACAGTTGGAAGAAATAGTGGATGGTCAAGTTGTGCAGTGGGACTTCATTCAAGCCCAATGATCATCCAGTTAACTAATCAATCAGCCTAAAATATCTAGTGCATGTGGAGAATTTGAGTTACCTAGTTGAGATGGACATTCCAAGGTAATGTAACATTAGTTGTAAACTATGTTTAAGTGTACATGTGTTGCATGCAGTCATATGATTAGCCTAAAGGAATTGCGTAATAAATTTGAGTAATTTACGAAATAATAGGGGCCCAATTCCTCAAGGAATAACACAAGGAAATAGGAGATCAAGCTAAGACATAAATTGACTAAGTCTAGGTCAGAGGCCTTCATTGTGCAGTGAGATAGGTTGTGCACTTGCACGGTGAGCTCAATTGATCAAAGCAATTGTATTACATCTCTATTATTCTAATTAATGCAAGAGGCATTGGGGTTTTTAGCAAATTTATTTCCCTAGATAAAAATACTTGTTGCATGTGTGTTATTTATTTGTGCATGTCTGAAATTTTTGTTTGAAATTGTGAAATAATGTCATTAGAATAGTATAGTAGGTTTTTGTCCTGTGATTTTGGAAAAAAACCCTCATGATAAATCACAAATATACAACTTAATTTCTACATGGTATCAGATATGGATTCACAATAGAGAAGAAATTCAAATTTGGTTCTTAGGGGTTTGATTTGGAGTTTAGTGTTGCAGGTTTTCTAAAGAAATGAGAAGATGACTTTCAATGGACTAAGGCTAGAGTATGCCTTGGAAGGCACCTCAAATTTTGTTGCATGGAAGGATCACATGGAGGTGGTATTGGATGAAAATGGATTGCTAGAATACATCAAGTCAGATGTTACTAAAACACAAGCATATAATGTTTGAAACCTTGCTCAATGGAAAAAATATGTAGCAAAATTGAGGAGAATCATATTGGAGGGAGTATGTGATCATATTGTCTCAAATACCCATGGAAAAGAAAATTTGTTCACAATGTGGAAATCAATAACGTAATAGTTCGAGAATAATAGTGACCACATGAAGATGGTGCTCAAGGACAAAATTTGTAGTATCAAGATGTAGAAGAATGACAAAATTTCACAGTATCTGAGAAATTTTACATAGTGTCATGATGAACTTGGTGGAGTTAGTGTTAATGTATTTGAAGAAGACTTGGTACGCCTAGCCTGTCTGGGCCTTCCCAAGAGCAGGTTCAACTATCAAGATTTAGTGAATGGGAGGGAGAAACTACTGAATTGAGAGAGCTTATGGTCTAATTTGGTATAAGAGGAAAGAGGTGGAATACCAGAGATGGGAATTCATCCAAGGGCGAGGATGAAGAAACATTTGCACTGACTAGAAAGGAAAAGATGGGAAAAGGGAATAAATCCCAATCCAAACAAAATCTATTCAAGGGGGCAAGAAGAAATATTTGCCAAAAACTAAATGCTTCCATTGTCATGAATTCATGAACTATTGCATGTTGTGTCCATAAAAGAATACAAGAAATAATACCTCAAGTGGACAAGCAAGTGAAGCCTTGGCTTCATAGTTCGAGCTTGACTTTACCCTCATTTCATCATGGCCAACATAGTGATGGGGAGTGTGTGGTACTTGGACTCACATGCATCATTCCACATGACGGGGAATATATATATTTTTAGTGACCTAGAGGAGAAAGACTTGCAGATGCACATTGAGATGGGGGATGATTGTTACACAACATTTTGTCACTATCCCTGTACTCCCCGTTCCTCAATCCTGGAGGACCTCTAATGTGAAAACCATATGCTTTCCCATCATGAAGAGCATGCCTTTACATCACTCTTCATGTGCAGAACATTTCCCTCTTGCATCATTTCCCAAGAATATTCCTTTAAACCTAGTTTTCAAGACTGGCACTAGTGCTCAGTTCCTTCCCCACGCTGATTTGTAGAGTTTGAAACCAGTCCTAGTACCGAACAGCACAAGTGAGCCCTTCATCACTCGTTCTAACCCTCTTCTGGAAAGTTTTTAAAAAAGGAGTCAAAGCTTCCAGGTCTATAATCTCTGTGAATTGAAGTTTGGTAAATGGTTGGGTTGGATAGAGCTGAGAGAGTCTGTTTGGGCTCCTTTCCACTATTAAGATGGAACAAACCAAAGAGATAATCTCTCTCCCATCATAAGAGGATTCATCTCCCCTCCATCAAAGATATATAAACTCCTCCCTTTCCAAGCTGAACTAGTCTTTTTGGAGCTTGAATAACCAGCAAGATATCAATAGCTTTGCCCTTCTAGTTTATGTTTGTGAAGGGAGAATAGGTGTGTAGTGTGTTTGGTTTGGAACTAAAGGGAAAAAGCCTTAAATTTCCATTGTTGAGGCTAACCATGAGATGCTAGCAGTGGTGTTGGAACCCAAATACATCAAAGGATACCTGCAATGTCAAGGCTTCGGTTGTAGTTCCTTCTAAAGTTTATATTAATAAAACTAATGGTTTATTTCCTATTACAAATTGAGAGATAAGCATCGAGAGTAATTGCACAACACAACACACCATATTTTTTATTTATCTCAAGGATTACATATTTATAGTATCTAGATCACTAACAACAACACATCTAGATAGCTATTACAACTCACACAAAGGAGTCAACACCTTCTAGACTGATGCCTAGAGACTCACAATGACAACTACACATGACAGGGAAGCATTACCTCCAACACCCTCCCTTAATGCTTACATGGAAAATGATGAAAACACATATTACAAAAACAATATGATACATGTTTGACTAGTCTTAATTAGCACTCTCATCCATTGTGGAATCTCGCATACACTGCTCTTTCTTCACCACCACATCTTTGAGCTATCACTTGACCTCCATTTCAAACATAACTGCCTCTGACCATGATTGACAAAATTTGTAAAATTGATGCTTCTTGAACTACCCCAAAGAATAGCCTAGATACTGAATATCTCTATGGACATGCTTCCATCCTAGTAGTATGCATCGAAATACATACTTCTAGTTATATAGGTAAGTTGTCTATGTACTGAGCTTATTCAGTAGTCCATCATACAACTGACCTTTTTACATACACACTTACATACATATGAAGGAAACCTGTAACTAATGTTCTTCAAGCACCAAAGAATGACAAGACACATTAGCATATAATAGAGTCAACATAACCAAGTCAATGATGTGTTCTCTCAGCACCATAAAACATTGGGAACCATTAAATTGAAAGATGTTTTTCTGTTTATTAGCTAGTCTTTTATATAATTACATAGAGTAACCATAAATTTATGTATCAAACCTTAAAATAAAGATTCAAATTAAACACTGAAAAATTGACCCACTATAGACTCATAGAAGACATCCACTGCCACCATAGTCATTAACCATGTTGGATTTATCCATCAACTCCAACAAAACTACATCATTTTCGGTCTACTATCCCAAGATATTGTTGTACCATTTGTTGGCATTATGGCACAGGTTTGGCGCTATGGCACAGGTGTTGTCCTTGATGGCAACCCTCTCTGGTAACAGATCTCAGATCAGGCACTCAGAAAGTAGAAAAAGACATATACGCAGGTTCATCTAGACAAAGGCGCGTATACACGCGGGTTTTACATTACGCAAGCGCGTATATGTTGGTGATCACTCTTTTGGTCCATGACAGTTAGATCTTGGAACTTGAACCTATGTTTTGGACCATGGTGTCTCATCAATTGTGCCAATCCACAGTTTTTGGGTTCATGGTATTGAAATGTTATGGTTTTGGACCATGGTATTGGGGAAGGCCTAGGACTATAAAAGAGGAAGGAGATCTTGTGGAAAATCACCATCTGGATTATTTTTGAAGATCTGAAAAGTGTTAGAGCTGGTATATTGGATGGTGATGCAGATCTGGATCTGAAGGAAGGAGGGACATTAGCACAAAAGGAAGGACAATGTCTTTTCATGGGTCATAATCTTTAAGCTTAATGATAATATCTCTGTATGATTTTGATCTGCTTGATGTGGCGCTCGTCTGATCTATAAGTCTGATTATCTGGGTTATTTAGTGATTGAATATCTGGAAGAGTGTATTGTCGTTTATAGATCTGTACGCAGGTTCAGTGAAGCAAAGGCACGTATACATGCTGGTTAGGTGAAGTAAAGGAGCGTATACGCAGGTTGTCCCATAGGCAGAGGCGTATGCACGCAAGTTTCAGACTGTTAAAGTTGCGTATATGCTTTAAATTGTGATCTGGCTGTTTCTGCTTATTGCTGCTGGGTTTTGGGTTCTGTTTCTGCTATATGGTTTCTGGTACAGTTTTCTGTGTACAGCTGTCAGAGGAGTATC
>APFE030476025.1:506290-560476 GCA_000404065.3 Pinus taeda | reverse complement strand
TCAGTATTTGTTGCTCATAATGATGAAGTGAGCAAACTTTGGCATGAGCGATTTGGTCACTTAAACTATCGCTCCCCTCAGCATCTATGTAAAGAAAATATGGTGACAGGTCTTCCTATGGTATCTTGCAGAGATGGTGTTTGTTCCGGATGTGTACTCGGAAAACATCATCGGGACAGTTTTGACAAACGTGCCTCTTGGCACGCCTCAGCCCCTTTACAGCTTGTTCACAGTGATTTGTGTGGTCCATTTCCTGTTGCTTCATTCTCTGGCTGCAAGTATTTCTTAACTTTCATTGATGATTTCTCCAGACGCACTTGGGTATACTTCTTAAAACTCAAGAGCGAAGTATTTAACACATTTTTGGCCTTCAAAGCCTTTGTTGAAAAACAAGATGGACATCAAATTCTTAAGCTAAGAACTGATAATGGTGGAGAATATGTTAAAAACACATTCATCAACTTTTGCACCGAAAATGGCATTCAAATGCAACATATTGTTCCATACACTCCACAACAAAATGGTGTAGCTGAAAGGAAAAAACGCACCTTAAAGGAAATGGCTAATTGTATGCTGCAATCTAAAGGACCCAGTCTTAGTTTTTGGGCCGAAACAATTAATTGTGCAAATTATATAATAAATCACACTCCTACTAAGGTTCTAAAGAATATCACTCCAGAAGAAGCTTGGAGTTCCATTAAACCAGATGTAAGTCACTTTCGTGGTTTTGGAAGTGAAGCATGGGCCCATATTCCAGATGAAAAGCATAAAGCTTTAGAACCTAAGAGTGAGAAATGTACTTTTGTTGGATATTCTGAAGATGTAAAGGTTATAGACTTATTCCATTTAAGTCCAAAAATGTTATCATTAGAAGAGATGTAAAATTTGATGAAAATAAATCGGCCTGCGAGCCTAGTCCGGCGGATGTGCCACCTCTTCCTATCTCTTTTACTTTTGAAAACATTTCTTCTTCAGATGATGAAAGTGAGGATGAAAATCCTCCCCCACCTTCTTAGGATCCTCAACTTCCAAGATGGGTCCGTGCTACTCGGGATGCAGCAGGTGATCTTGTCGGTGATCCTACAGATCAGCAACGTACACGTTCTCAGTTTGAAAGAGCCTCTTCTTTACTGGCTCAAGCTCGAGTAAATCATGATCCTGACACTTTTACAGAAGCTTCACGCCATCCACATTGGGAAGCAGCTATGAATGAAGAATATCATTCATTGTTGGCAAATGATACATGGGATCTTGTTCCTCTACCAAAGGGACGCAAACTTGTTAGATGTAAATGGGTTTACAGAACCAAGTATGAACCAGATGGGAAAGTTGATAAACATAAAGCTCGTCTTGTTGCTAAGGGCTTTTCACAGGTTGAAGGCATTGACTACACTGAAACCCTCTCCCCTGTTGCCAAAATTAACTCTATCCACCTTGTTCTTTCCCTTGCTGCCTCTTCAAAATGGGAAGTCCATCAGATGGATGTTAAATCTGCCTTCTTGCATGGGGACTTGCATGAAGAAATCTATATGGAACAACCCATTGGCTTCATCCAAACAGACTCCAGCCTTGTATGTCAACTTAAGAAATATCTTTATGGTCTCAAGCAAGCTCCTCGGGCTTGGTATGCCAAAATGGATAGCTTTCTTTTAGAATCTGGCTTTTCTAGGTGTTATTCTGACAATACTGTCTACACCAAGAAAGTGGGAAACTCTCTTATCATCCTTGTTCTTTATGTTGATGATCTTATTCTTACGGGTAGTGATCCCAACCTTATAAACCATGTGAAGTCCAGCCTTAAAAAGAAATTTGAAATGACAGACTTAGGACACTTACACTATTTTCTCGGTCTTCAAGTCTTGCAATCCAAGGAGGGTATTTCCCTTTCCCAGTCCAAGTATGCTTATGATATTCTTCGTCATTTTCACATGGAAGATTATAATCCAGCTCCTTCTCCCTTTCAACCTGGAGTCAAACTTTCAGTCTCTTGTACTTCTCCTGAAGTTGATGCTACCTTATACCGTCAACTTGTAGGAAAACTCTTGTATTTAACCCATACTCGTCCTGACCTTTCCTTTGTTGTTGGCCTTGTTGCTCGTTTTATGCAAAACCCCAGTGAAAGTCATTGGAAAGCAGCTAAAAGAATACTTCGTTATGTTCGAGGTACAGTACAGTTTGGGATTCATTACAGTGCCAAAGCAGCTCCTCTATTAGTTGGTTTCACTGATTCTAATTGGACTGGTGACCCTGATGATCGGAAGTCTACTGCCGGTTATGTCTTCACTCTTTGTTCAGGACCTATTACATGGGCTTGTAAGAAACAGGCTGCCATTTCTCTTTCGTCAACAGAAGCAGAGTATCGTGGTGTCGTGGAAGCTATTAAGGAAGCCTTGTGGCTTCGTCAAATCCTATGAGAATTTGGCTTTGAGCAGCAGCATCCATCCACACTTTGGTGTGATAATCAAAGTGCCATTTAGCTATGCAAAGATCCAGTCCAGCATCAGCGCAGCAAACACATTGAACTACACATGCACTTCATCAGAAAACTCATTCATGACCATGTTCTTGAAGTGCAATATTGTTCAACAGATGATCAGGTTGCAACATCTTCACAAAGGCTCTCACAGAGACGAAGTTCACTAAACTTCGATATATGCTTGGAGTTCAGGAAGTTGTCACTAAGGGGGGATAGGCTCTAGTGCCTCCTTCCTTCTCCTATTGTGTCATATTTGTAAATCCTTCAATCCTATCCCAAGTTGTTCTTAAGGGGGGATGTTAGGATATTCCACACATAGGGAATAGTTAAGTTCAACTTGGTCTAGTATAGAGTTAGGTTAGCGTTAGGTAAAGTGTGTTTCTTTACCGTTGTACATTTTGTAACTTACAATCCGACGGTCACGATATGTATTGATCCGACAGTTCATTCTCTCCTCGGTATTACCGACACTTGATCTGTGGCTTGACACCCGATTGGTCCATGAATTCTATTTAAAGCGCATGGAGGGTAATTTGTAGGTTAACCGTGCATGAGAGAAGCTTATGTAAATTTTCATTATTTTATTAATAAATTGTCGGTAGTAGCCACGTTGGCGTAGGCCATGGACTGTTTCCCTTTTTGAGGGTTTTAACCACATCAAAATACTGGTGTATTGATCTGTGATCTGTTTGTGAGCGGTGTCCTTTTGGTGTTCTGTCTGAGGAGCTTACCCTGTAAATTCCTACATGTTGAAGGTATATTTGAGGATGATGGTTGGTTTTGAGGCACTGTTGTAGTTGGCTTCCTTGTGGGTACCTTTTCCTTTGTAGTATTAGTACCTGCACTTCTTTTCTTTGAACTTTCCTGGACAGGTTTAGGGGCACTTTTGCTCCTAGTAATCACAGGAAACGCTTCTTGGTCAGTTTCAGTATCGGAGTTAGGCAATATGAAGTCCCACATTCCATGGCATTCAATGACTTCCTCTTCCTCAAATTCATCGGATGGTGCAATTGTTTCATCTTCTTCTTCTTCCTCAGGGTCTGAATCTGCATTAGATATAACATTTGGAGGTTTTGACTCAAGTTTCTTAAAATTCATATATGGTTTCTTTGTTGAAGTTTCTGCTACTTGCTTTTTAATTTCAACCATTTCATTTGACATTTTTTTGAGGACCTTTTGAAGACCCTCCATATCGTTTCGATCTTTGGTGATTTTCTTCTTTGAATCATCCTTGAAAGACACTTTTTTGGATTTCCTGTCTTCGAGAGCATCTTTATTTTCCAAAGTGATTATATGTTTTTCGACAGTGAGGGCTTCTTTCATATTTTTGGCCAAAGTAGGTTTTCCAACCCTATCTACAAAAATGGCTATATTTGAAGGTAAGGTTGTGATGTAGCATTCACTTCTAATTTGTTCACTTGGCTACGAATCGGTAGGGATTTTATTCAAGAGTTTATCAAATCAGGAGTTAAACTCCTTAATTGGTTCTCTAGAATCAATTCTTAGATTTGAAAGGTCATTAACGAGTGTGGCCAAGGATCTATCATCGCCATATTTGGTAAGAAACTGCTCCTGAAAAGTATTCCAACTGGTAATGGATCCAAAGGGCAAGGAAAAATACAAAGACCCAGCTGATCATTGTAACGTGTAGGGGAAAATTCTAACTAAAACATCTTCTTATGTTACTCGTTTCAGATTAACTTACAACATGAATTTATTTATGTGTTCCTCAGCTAATGTTCGAGCATCTAGATAAAACATTGGTAACCATTTCTCAGGATAATCAGGTAATGGATGTAATGGTGCAGGCATAGTGACTGCACCATGACTGTTCCATGGATTCTAAGCCATCTTGGGAGTACCAACGATTGCCTGTGGTGTTCCAGGTGTTTGGGGAGGTGGTGGAAATGAAGACTGAAAATATTGTGATGTTGAAGGTGATGACCCCTGGTGAAGAATAATATGCAATGGGGAAGTGGATGTTTGACTTCACACTGAAGATAATGAGATGGAAGATGATGGAGAAAAGGTATCACTACCAGAACCTTCAGTGTTCTTTTTAGCCCTTTTCCTTTTGGGTAAAGGCAACTCATCTTGTTCAATGCCGAGTTTTTTTATTTGGATTCTGGTGAGAAGATGAGGTATGCGGAATTGCGATGTCTCACTACCTTGAGATACTTCATATCTCCAAGGTGAGATGGAGAAGCCTTGAATTTTCTTTATGATGGACTGAACTTTAGGGGACTCCGGACTTAAATGTTTTGAAGTATGGTGTGGTTGAGCAGTGGTAGTTGATCCCTCTTCTTCTCGTTTGGACACTGGTATTTCAGAGTGAAAACGAGAGGTCCGAGGTGAGGTGGAGGGTGATTTACTCTGTGAATGGTCTGTAGGTTTTGATTTACTCGCCATTCATAGTTGATACCCTCCTTCTAGCGCCAAAATGGTTGATGCCCAGAAAATCGTTACATCAACATCAGGGGATAACCACCCAGTCCAAACCTTAATACAACTCCTTTTCCGTTTGGGATGGTGGCTCCGACTGGATATAATGGGACCAGTTTCCCAGTAATGAATAAAAGGGGTGGATGAATGATTGGTTTCTAATAAGTGATAATAAATGGAGGACTTATTCTATGAGCGAAAACGTAAATGACTATTTTATCCCGGGAAGCTTCTATTCTTAAGTGCAATGTTTAGTGATATGTATTCACTGATAGCCATATATATGACACTATTCAATAAACAAAGACATTCATTTAAATGATAATTCCTTCATTCAAATAGTTGAAAAAAGTAATTGATCAAACATTGTTACACTTCTGTTTTTTATATTACTAATACATGTCTGGTTAGAAGAATAGAAAACTGTAAACATCCAATAGTGCAAAGTATAAAGCCTACTGTTAAAATACATTCACATATTCAATAATAGCAGGAATGACCAAACAACAATTCACATAGAAAGAGTAAACTCAGACATAGATAATAGTACCATATGAGCTGCAAATCATTCCCAACATCAATCACAATTTGAATTCCTTCTTCCAGCACAGAAATACTTTTAAATAAAGGCAGTAGTGCACATCCACATAAAAGCTTCGCTATCAAAATTTGGAAAGATTGGTCCAGTTTTCATAAAAGAATATGCCTGAAGTACAGTAGTGAAACTTCAGGCTTAAGTCATATACAAAAACTTACGACCCTTTCTAAATACATGAAAGGGTATATAAATACTAAACTAAGCTAGAAAACTACAAAAATAAAATGCTACTAAATTGGTATAATCCAATCTTGAATATCTCCCCCACAACAATCTGGTAATAAACAACAATGATTCATCATTTTGGTTGTTTGCCCTTTGTCCTGAGTTGGCATATCGCCAGCATTCGTTCCACTTCTTGAGGGCGGCTGAGACGAGAATTGATTTGAGCAGCATAGACGGCATCGTGTATATCGGGAATCATACACCCGATTACATCAGTTAGGCATTTGAGGGCGGCTCTCTGGCTCTATGGTTTTACTAGGAACAACTAATAGGTGTCCCAAGTTAAATTTTTAATTCCTAAGATCAATCTCCCATTCTTTTCTAGCTCTTGGTGACATGACTGCTCCAATGTCTTGGCTGATAATAATTTACCTGGTGTACATTGAGAAATCATGTTAGATAAGTAGAGAGTATTTTTGATTAAGTCAATCAAATGTTCATAGATAATTTGCATCTAGAAACCGCTCTCTCTTCTTTCATTAATTGGGACTACCACTCCATGAATAGAATTTCTTTATGGGATTCTAAAATTTTGTGCAAGTTTGCTACCTGTCCCTCATTAGAGTCCTGCCAAATAAGAAAAAATGTTAAAGTGTCATCGGCTTGCTCTAAATCCTACCTGGCATCATCTGATTTGTCTATTATAGATGTTGTTATGTCGCAAAGAGGTTCAACTTGGGAAATTTCATGACAAAACAATCTTATTTGTGTTATTAATGCCTTATTAATATGTATTCCCCCTCCTCTGAAATCGACAGGATGGGGAAGACTCTTGAACTTCTATACTTGAGCTGATAATTGAGCAATTTTCTCATCTTTTGTCTTTGCCATCTGTTCATTCATTGCCTTCAACTTTGATAATGCCTCATATAATCTTTTCTGTCTCTGAATGCTCCCGAATAGGCCCTCTGTTTCTCTTCATGCAACTGTTTGTTGAGTAGGTTATTTATCTATTGTTGCGTGGACAGTTTCTGTTGTAGTTGCTCTGCTTTCTGCTGTTCTTCTGATAGCTGTGTTTGTAGTGAAGCGATCACATAATCCTTTTCTTTTAACAAATTGCTTACCTCTGATTCCTTATCCATGGTGGCTGCCGAATAGGCACCAGGATATTGGGACAACTTTGTCAGATCATCGAAGGGGTCAAATTCTTCCTTCCACACCACATTGGTTGTTACTGTTTATTCAGGGAATAAGGAAAGTTGATCAATCCTTCTCCTTTTCCGTTGTTGCTTTATTACAGCCCTGTGTTTTGGGCTATAGAAAACATCCAATGGAGGAATGTCCTCCACCTAGAAAATAATTTGATCTGAAGGATCCTTGGGAATTATTTCTACTACTGTAGTCAGGGGTAGACCACTGGTTCCTTTGCTTGGAACCTCTTTTGATGTTGTATCCTGTGTATCGGCCGCTTTGGATGTATTGACATCCATTGAGCTTTCAAGATTGCTTATAATTGAATGAAATTTTTGCCATTCCTAGAGCAATCTTGGGTCAATTTGAGTGTCGACACTCACATCCTTGTTGCTCTGCTCTTGCTGCTTTTTTTATTCCTCCTCCCATATTCTCTCCTATTCTTTCTTTTCTGCTTCCTCTCTGTCTTTCCTCTGCGTTTCCTCTTTTTCTTTCCTCTTTGCCTCTTCCTCTTATAACCTCCGGAGTTCCTCCTCCTCTCTTCTTTGGACTTCTTCAAATATTTCTGATGTAGCAGGAGGTTCATTCGTAAGTTGGTGCTCACACTCGCTCGATTGTATCATTGGGGCAGTGGCTAACAAATCTAGAGGCAGAGTTTGCAACCTCTGCTCTCTAAGTTTGTTAAATTCAACTAACCCGTCACCATGGTATCTCATTCTAGCTATCTGTTGCACCTGAAATATTGACTCGGATGAGGAGAATAGGTCATCAAACTCATCTTCCTTATGTTCAAATTTAGTGAGTTTAGTCTGGTCTAGAACATTATAGATGACTTTACTCGGATCAAAACTTCTATTAGGCAGAGTGGCGAGACTTAGTATATTAATCTTTTCCACCTCCTTCTTTGCATGTTTGTAATGATGCAGAGTATACATGCCACACCTTAGAGGAAAAGGAGGCCAAACTTACTTCTTTGAATTCCTGCGAGTCTTTGTAGATGATGCGGTTGTAATCTGATATGTTATCTCTCGAGCTAATAGTTTGTCTGGTATATACAAGGGGAGGATATGAGGCTTGGCCTGACTGTCGAAAACTCTTACATAAGTGAATTTTTATTCTCCAAACCAGGTTCCTAAGGCTGTCAAGTCAATCTATTCCTGAGAGGAGATCTTAGGGGCAGGTCTATCAAAAATTGCATAGTAAATAGGTAGCATGAATCCATTGCAGACTTGATATAAGTGGTGCTTATAATGAGCTTTCCATAATTTCTGGTGGTAGATATGAATGGGCATAGGGTCCTGTGGAGTCCATCTCCACCTTAACGCAGGAAATTCGGAATTAAAACAAGGGGTGTCTAAAATGTAGGCACTAAAGTAAAATGGAGGGATGAACTTATCAGTCACATGGGATTTGTTTCTGAAGTCAAGAATAGTTGTAGCCAACTTATCCGATAAGATAGTCCTCCAATCCATGATTTCACTATTACATGTTGCTTCCATCAAAGATACCATCTCTATGGAAAATTATGACGAATCATGCAATCCCCACATTCGACACATCACGACTCCAGCATAACAATAAGGAGAACATAAGGTGTCGACGGAGTACTTACCCGAAGACTCATGTTTGTGTTTCGTCGGGTTCTGCCTCCATTCTCGTATAGGCTCTGATTCAATCTCATTTCATCTCTAAACTTCTCCAGGAAGGCTTTATTATACTTCTTCTCAGGTTCAGGAAAATGGTACATTTCTCTCAAATCATTGGGCTGAAATGAACCGAATACTCTCCCATCAATAGTGCAGAATGTTCTGTTCGTAATTGGAATTTCTTCAATGGCCCATTTTACCACATCTTTATATGGAAGAATTTGCTCTCGAGCTGCTATCCAGTGCAGGTAGGAATCATCCAAATCTTTTAGGGTAGCATCACACTTCCAGCTTGATCCTGTTGTAGCTTGTACTGATGTTTGTTGAGGTTCCTTGCCTTCAACCAGGTTGTAAATCTTTTTCCAAGTAGTACTGCCGAGGCCAAGACATGTGGTATCTGAGATTTATCCCTTTTTGCTTGGTCTCTGATCTGTGGCATGTTGTCCCATTACCGTAGAAGCTGAAGTTGTTCCAGATTTATTAGATTTCTTTCCCATTTGGTCTGAATTCGCTACTATGAAAAAGCTCTCACAAGAGATAAAATGAATGTAATGCGAAGAATAGATGGCAAAAACCAAGTATGGAGGAATTGTTCCAATCAATGAATAATGGAAAATTATCATAAGGCTCCCGCGAATACAATCTCTTAAGGGATTTCGGCATAACTGCTCCATTAATTGGCCGTTTAAACCTGTCAATCATTTAAATGCTCATTATATCCTTTATTTTCCGAATAATTGTTTAAGCATGGATTTGATTTTTTGGCGGTTGGACGCAAGCGAATCAATATCGGGAAGAGAAAAGGCTTTTAATGATAATTAATATAATATACCGAAGCCATATCAATCCTTCTCGAAACTCACGCTTGGTTTTATCGCAATCGGTGATCGGTGGAAGTCTTGGGCAGTGTTATTTAAGTTATTGTGCAATCCCTGATTGCCGATAGCGATATCGGTTAACTCACATCGGGAGCTTTAAGGAGGAAAGTTTCGTTATATTCATATCGCATTCCCCGATTGCCGATTGCGATATCGCATCGGAGCAAGGGGAGGGGCCTTTTTTGTTTGTTTTCCCAATAATCGATGGTTATTCGCGCTTGTCGCATCGGGGAGAATCAATGGGTCTTGGTTATGCATCATTTGTTATTGCGATATGTGATCTTGCAATCACTTTATCGCAATAATAAAGAATTATTCATTTTATTATAAGACCGATTATTTATTAACTCAAAAAGGGTTTTATAATGTTTCGTTTGTTTCTGGACCTTTAGAGGAGTGATGGGTTAATATCAATTTAATCTAAAAGGGACCCATTCCATATTATATTTTTCTAAAATAAAATTTTATGAAATGGGGGTTTGTTGTATAGCACAACAGGTACATACATGACATAGGAACATTATCGTACCCTTTTATTTCATGCCCTCTATCATCACCAAGGTATTTATTCGCATTCTTATCGGTTTCTTTGAAATTTTCAAACTAATGTTTGTTACCTATCATGTGAGTGGAAGCTCCTAAGTCCACAAACCAAGTTCTTGTTTCATCATCCTCAGCAGAGAAAGAAAAATCAGATAAAAATAATGCAAGGTTTTGATTATGATCTTCATCAGCAAAGTGCCTTGCATGCTTCTTATGTCTATGTCAACCTCCATCAAGCTTCTTCTTATGGGAATTTTAAGCAATGTGACCAACTCTACCGCAATAAAAAAATTTGGGTCTTGAATCACTTTTGTTTTAAAACATACCTTGAGGCAGCTTCCTTTGTGGTGTACCTTTGCCTTTTTGTCCTGCACTTGACTTCCCTATGTAGGGGTTATTGTTCACCATTAAAGAAATATCTGAACTCTTGGGTTTCAAAGTCATTGACCTTTCTTCCTCTTGCATTACGATCCCTGATAATTCTTCAAATTTTGGGCTTTCTCTCTCACATTCAAGTCTGTGATAAACATCTAATAGTCATTAGTCATACCATTCATGGTAATTGTGATGAGATTAGTGTTTCGAACTATCTCCCCTATGCCACCTTTCATATCCCTGAGCTCCTTGATTCGAGAGATGAATGAAAACACTGATTCATTCTCCTCCATTTTAATGGAGAGAATCTTGCACTTCAAAAACAATAGGAGATTTATCTTTTTGATCTTGTACAGGTCCTTGAGAGTTGTTGAGATATCGGTTGCTGATTTACATTCTCGGATGTGAGGGATAATACAATATTTCACTAACAATTTTAACAACACTTTCGCTTTAGCCTCCCTCTTTACCCAGTCCTGGATTGTTGTTGTTGTTCCACCTATAGCTATGGTTGGCTTCAATTCATCACTGCTTGCAATCACCCATGCGTTTTCCCCCTCAAGCAGGGTCTGGAACCTGAATTTCCAATTAGAATAATTGGATCCATCAAGATTATTTATCTCGTTCAAGTATTCCTCTGCCCTATGATTACTCATATTTACAGTTCTACCTGAAAAAAATTTCGACCTTTAGCAAAAGAAACAGATGTATCTCTAGATCTCAAAAAACTAGTGCTCTAATTAAAATATAACCACTTCAAATGGGTGCACAAAACAAAAATCGCTTTTCTTAAAGGATACAAAAACCCTCCCTTAAAAAAATGTAAAATCCTTTCAGATGGGCATCCAAAATTGTTTTCCCCTTAACAATATTATAAGCCTTTGTTTGAAAAGTATTCAATGAAAAATATGATATCCATACCTTCATCTTGCTCATAATATTGGATCCGTCACACTTATTGGATGACCACTCTTTCACTATGTCTGGGATCCACCACAAAGACACCACCTTGACTCTACAATCGTCTCCATGCAACAATACCATGATGCACCAATAGATCAGATCGTCTTGGACCAAACTACAATCCACGAGCAAATGATCTAAATGATGGAATGTGCATTGTTCCACCTCACGCAACTCTCTTCTCCTACACATACGTTCACATATCACTCATCACATAGGCTTCAAATAAAACACCACTCAACATGGATGCCACTGCAAGGTAGCCAAATGTCTTTTGGGATATACAAAAATCCACAGCTCTGATCACAAATTCTCTACCACTGAGCTACGCCAATTCTAAGAAAATATACTCTATTGCAGCTTGAGTCTTGAGTCCAGACTGCCACAAAGGTCGCCATAGCCCCACAATGGGCACCACACCAGATCCACTGCTCCACCACCAACAACCCTCACCGTTTATCACACTCTAAGAGGTTCACCTACAAAAAAATAGGCCTGTAACAAAATGCAAAGATCAACCTACAAAGAAGAAACACACCATGCACTTCTCTTGCTCAATCCACCCTCTGAATGGAAATGCACTGCCTAACAGAGGAAAAAACCCACCAATGCATGTAGATCCACCAATTCATATAGATCCACTAATCCATGGCACCCTCATCCACTGATCGAGGGCACCACCGATCAAGCACACATATCGACTTCATGAACACATCTGCACTTCCACGGTGAGAGGGTTCAATATAATACAAAGTTGGTGGCTTCGGTATATGCTCTAGTAGCATTGGCCAATGTTGTTGGATGCTTGTGCACATCAGATATGATCACTCATTCTTCCAACTATGCAGAAGACATGTGGACATAAAGAGTAGGCACTCTACGCGAGTACACTTTGTGTTCCAACTCATCAAAGTATATGTTGTGCCTCTCCACTTCCAGATTGTCTTTAAGGATGTTTGTGTCTCCTTGATCACTTAGGACTTGATCTACTTTTGGATCTCGTGAAGTCAGTGGGGTAACCTCTTGGTTCTGAGGCATGAGGTCAACATCTTGATCTAACTCTAGCTGGACCATATCCATGTACATTTACTCTATCATATGTTCAATCTATTGATCTAAGTCCTACTCATGCAATTGCTCACCCTGTATGCTCTATGATAGTTGCTCGGATGATTCTATAACCTGTATGGGTACAATGTCATCAATATGTGCATGTTGAACCTCCTACTATACCTTTTCCTACTACACTTCCTTCTCTCTTCTCAACAACTATTGTTATTCCCTGGGTTGCTACTTTAACCCCTACAACTCCTTTGCTATTAGCTCCATCCTTTGTTTCTCTTTTAGCCTTTGCACGATCCTCTTGTCACGCTTCCACCTCTTAGCCTCAATCTCCAAGGTTGCTATAAACACAAGTGGATCTTCTTTGAACTTGCGGCTTTGTTTTTCCTTTGCACTATCGACAACCTTCCTCTTGCCTTTGTCACGCACAGAGCTGCTACCTTCTATTGCTACTAATGATGCTGCTCTCTGAGGTCCTACTTCCTTGTACTTCGCTAACTGATCTACAACTATGATGATCATTTCATTTGGCCTAGAGGAGTGATAACAATATATTCATCGGTCTTCATCAGGCCAAAGAAATGCCCCGTGGATTTAAGGCAATTGCACTCTCGCATAGTGGTCCTTCACCAAGAAATGTAGGTCATATAGATTAAAACTTTTGGTGTTGAAGGGGAATCATTTGAATTACTCAATCTCGGCCTCACCGTGCTTGAGATTCTAAATCTCATAAAACCCGATCCGCAAAGGAAGAGTGGGACAAGGTTCCTTCTTCTTCCTATGCAGTCTCAATGATAACCCTATGGTGATGTGATATTCCACCTCTTACATGATGAGATTGTCCATGGAAAGCTTGGGTAAAACATGCAGAGCTTTCTCCGTGTTGTACATCCGTATGAAGGTACCAAGGGGTGAGGCATATCAATTTTCTATGTCGATCAATGCCACCAGCACTACCTATGACATTCGAGGTGGATCCTACTCAAATATCATTATGTACACCGGGGTGATAAAGTGGTCTGAAAAATGTATGATAACTCCAGAAGCTGCACTCAGAGAAAAATCTGTAATAAGTGTTCATCGAGGTTTCTAAAGGTGTACATGCCCAACCCAAGCCTGGGAACTAATGATAAGAACAAAATGCATCAAGTATGTAAGTGGACATGTATATCTCTGCTTTCTCACCCTTGAATAGATGTAGAGCTTTTGTCACCTATTGCTTCAACCTGAGAGCTAGCATGTCAGACTAGTTGCAAGGTTTTCCTTCACTGCCCAGTTTTTCCAGCATGATCACCCAGTTATGTGGGAAACTCTCTATACTCTCTTGGCCATATAAGCAGCATCCAAAGATGACCAAATACTGATATGACTTCCATAGTATCTTCATCTTGTAAACATGGATGGGTGTTGTCCTAAAATTAGTTGGCTCTTTCGCCCAGCTCTTCAAGATATTTCTTGAGTTTGCATTGCTTCTGGATCTATTGAAGGGTTTCCCCATTGTTACACTGGTTGTGGCAAGTGATACATCTCCTTAAAGTACTTCACCTTAAAGGTAGAAAGTTGTGCTCCACTCACACTTCTCAACACCATTATCTTTGGATCAATATGTGAGATAGTCCAGTGGATCATGTCCATGCATGGAAACATGAGATACCTACATGCAATCTGGTACAAGCTAGACTTGTGAATGTTGACATAGACCTTGCGGTCTTCCATATTTTCCTCAAATATGTCTGAGAATGCATCATTGGTGTCTAGCCATTTCATCTTGATATCTTTGTCTATGAACAAATTGGTGTCTTCATAGATAGGTAAGCTCATAGACACCTTCCCAACTACATCTCCAGTTGCACTCTCGATGTTGTCCTCTGAACCTGCTCTCTTGGAGAACATTGAACCTATGATATATGGAGACATAAAAACACTCATGGCAAGAAATCTGTCAGTTGAAAACGAAAAAAATTTTGAGGACTGACATGCAACATGCCTCGGTGATAGACTGGGAATATTAAGAAATTTTTACCGGGAGGTTGGGATATTGACCACCAAAACTATGCAAGGCATAGCCTGGGCTATCAGGAGGCTAACTAACTACTAGAACTACACAATGCATAGTCTAGCCTGGCCTACTAAGGACTGAAACTTCGCAATGTGCAGTTTCAGTGAGAAATGATATGCAAATCCACAAACTCCATTGCATAATTTCTGGGGCCAACAGGGCGCTGCTTTCTATAATTTCTCAATTCAAGACTGGAGGCCAGTGTTGGACTATATTTTCATAGTTTGTGGAGGGAAGGCAAAGACTTCACTCTCAAAAATGCACATTTCGAGCCGGGCAAGCCAAGGTCCGGGCCAAGGTAGCCTAAACAAGCCAACAGGCGACTGAAAACATGAAAAGTTCTTAATACATGGCGAGGCTAAGTGTAAATAAGAGTGAATGATCATGCATACAAACAATGAGTGCAAGATTCAGAAAATGGGAAAAGAAGCATGTGTGTGAAGAGAATTGTCACAACGACGTCTGTTAATGCAGAAACAATGTCATGCGTGCAACAACAATGAGATGCAATGAAAAAATTGAATCATTGCTTTTACAAGATAACATACATTAAAACAAAATCATGCAGTCAACAAAACCAGCAAAAAAACATTCACAAAAAGAAAAATAAAAAAAGAAACAAAAAAGTAGTAAAGGACATGAAAAGCAGACTTACCTGGAAAAAGCTTAGTTGGATGTGTTGAATGCTCCTAGATGTAATGTGGGATTTTTGAACTCCATGATCGAGGTGAGGAATGAGTTGTGCAACATTGAATAAATATGTTCGATAAGGATGGGGCTTATGATAAACATGCCACAAATATAGGAAAATGCGACACTTGGAGGGAAGTTCCTAAAACGATCTTTGCATGTAGCCTCCAGCTGCTAAAAATAGATCCCTAAAATGTAGGGATGTTTTTTAGCTTTTTTTCTTTTTTCTTTTTCAGGAGAAGCTTCGCATGCATGAAAATAAGGGTTGCTTATTCCTAGGGGGAACCAGTCATGCTAGGAGCACATGAAATAGCCCACAATCCTGGGAATGACATTTTTTCAGTTTCTGAAAAGAGCAAGACTTTCTGTCTCTCATGGATTACACGATTTCTGGACTGAAGCCCTGGTTGTGAAGAAAAATTACACATTTTCTGTGTTGAAGCACATTGTTGGGTTGGATTATGTAGTTTTTAAAGGGCAGGCTATCTGGCTACAATGCGCATTTATGGAGTCCAGCAAGAAACCCAATTGAATTGTGAAATTTATGGAGGGAAGGTTGGTTCCCCTCCAGAATTGCACAATATTCTAGGTGACTACCTCATATAGAAAATGGTTAAGTTTGGAATGTCAGCCTATGCATCGGAGGTGAACCAGTTGAATAGCATAGGTTGGTAAGCCATTGAAACTCAACTGAAGCCTATGAACTTGGAAAGTGTAAGATATTTTGCAAAGGATGGTTGGTAGGGAGGCTCCAAAACAAAGCTAAGGAAAAATTTTGAGGGTGGTTGTAGCCGCTACAACATGTTACCATGAGTTTCGATGGTATGTTGCGTGAATAAAATAGTGCTAAAGTGGATAAGTTACTTGTATTGTGTCCCTTCATAGATTAAAATATTAAAATTTTTATTATATATTATGGAAGTTTTCAATATTTATGCTATAGTTAAATGCTCTTATGAGGACACAACAACTTTTTATCATGATTAAAGAGTAATACTTGCAAATATGCATTTTAGAGTGGGATAGTTACACAATTGGTAATCATGGTAAAGCATGGCCATCATATTAAATCTTGATCACAAGCAAATAATATATGAGAAGAATATGATTATTTGAGTTATACATTTAAATGTATGGATTTCATGTAGGACCCTTTGTGGGGATGCAATGAGCTGCATGGATATGCCTTGATGCGTGAAGGAACCACAATTTTCACAGCTAAATTATGATAAAATCAAAGAGAAATTTACCATGTATGTAGGAGAATATGTGGTGTATTTGACTTGAGTTATATATCGTAGAGGTCAAATGTTAAACTACGTTTATTTTAAAAATTATTAAATAAATTTTGAGGTGAGTACCTATATATATGAGAAATGTAGAGATTAATCCTTACACTTATGTCAAATATTTATGTTTTTGGATAACTAAATTGCAAGGGGGAGAGAGAATCCCTATAAAACTATATTGGAATGAAACAAAATTGATTAATTCAATAAGTAATAGTGATTGGTGGACTATAATCTGAAATTGCATGGTTGCTATATGAGGATAAAGTTTAATAAAATACAAACTCACTGAGGTAAATCAATAATAAGTCATCACCTTATTCTACCCATATCGAAAAATCAAATTATGAGTTTTATGTTTTATAATTAAGGACATAACTTAAGAAAATTAAGTTAATCTTAAAATATCCTAACAAGGGATGGAGAAAGAGAAGTCTTATATGAGACTAAGTACCTTAAAAGTTGTCTTTCAAATTTAATGTGGTTGTGTTAATCAATGCACACGCAGGTAATGATATAATTTACTTTGGATATGGTTTCCCAATGTATGAATCATTTTAATAAGAAAATGTCCCAAATATACTTCAATGGAGGAAACAAAACCTTAGCAGAAACTTATGCTAGTTAATTTAACAAGGGTAGGAAGGAACCTATGGGATTACAATTGAATAACCAAAAGGCATAAAGTACATGGCAACCTAACCTAAACTAGGGATGACATTGTCAAGTGTGTACATAACTGTAATACAACATATTGTATACATATTTACATTAATAATGATATGATAACAATGTCAATGGACTAACCTCAAAAGTACATGTAGTGTACATACTTAACGAAAATCTAGAAGAAAATTCCTGGAGCTTCTTGGGTGGTAGTAGAAAGACATTGTTAAGATTATGAGCACCTTCTCAATAGTTCACTTCAATACTTATGTGTAAAACTCTGCAACTTAAAGGTGTGCCTTAATGTGCATGTCTGTGCAGATATAAATGGGCTTTTGGGGGTAACATTAAATAAACATGAACCTTTCAAATCTGGAAAATGAATTGGGATTTGAAAAATGTACTTCTTGTTATAAGTAATAAGAGTAAAATAAACTGTGTGCTTCTACTCAATATAAAAGAAGTACATATAGTGGGGCTTGGTTCTTTCAACCAATTTCGAGCATCCTAGGTTTATACACTAGATTCGAAAAATGACTCCAAATTAGTAAGCAAAGATTCAGTAAAGAGATAATGCTATGCAAAATTACGCTCATTCATCCGAATTGGATCGTCAAACACTCTTAGAGTCTCTAGGAACTTTGTAAAACTAATAACAAAAGTTTCAAAGTGCTATGGATAAAAAATAACCTCTAAACAATGGCAATTTTTGGTCAGCATGAAACAACGAGGACCCTTGATCAAAGTGCACAAACCATTGGCCCATGGTGGCTACACATTGCACAAATTGACAAATGGGAGATCAAATCCCAAAATAGAGGTAGTTTTTGATATGCAATTAGCGCTAAAGCACTAATCGCGTATCGCAGGGCATCCCTCTCAGTGAAGGAAAGCTCCGAGCGCTTAATCATGGGGTGTTATGTTCTTAACCTGCAAGATGATACCAGAATAACAAATATGGAAAGAAATATACCCAGAACATAGAACAATGAGAAATAATAGCAAGTATTTTATTATTCAGAAAGCAATGTTCACTTGCGCCTTCGAGGGGGAAACCTCCAGTAGAGCAGAGCTCAATAAAAAATAAGACAAGATGCTTCTCGAGGAGAGGCTCTATCCTTTATATAGGATTCATATATGCAATACCATGGGGCAGTACCATGGTTCTTATTAATACCATATATCTAATACCATGGCCCATTTGCAACTAAATGTTGTCCCTTCATTAATTGAAGTTAACCACTTACAATTATTAATATTGGCTTTATTGACTCTTTACGTAACTATAACTATGTCTCGATCCTATTACATAAGTAAGGGGGTTAGGGTGGGACCCTAATAGCCCTCCCCCATAAGAATAGCCTTGTCCTCAAGGCTGAAGCTGCAAAAACTATTGAAGAATAGTGGTTGGTTCCCAGGTTGCATCTTCCAGAGAGGATTTGGCCTCTGAAGGAAATCATTTAGCTTGGCCTAAATGTCAAGCAGATTCCTTAATGGATAATGGCATGTTCATAACTCTTAAAGGCAATTCCAGACTCCCGTAAATGAGCTAGCAGTTGTTCCACAACAACGCTCTTTCACCTGAGGTTGTGAGGAATCCGGTCACCACGCGTTTTCTGCCTGTGGTTGACAATCCTCTCCACGTGAAGAGTTAAGAAATACGAATGAAACCCACAACACTCTTGTACTCTCCACGCAAATACATCCATGCATACAACTCTGGATTCGACCAAAAGAATCAGGGAATAGCCACTCAGGTAAGGCATGTAATGATTCACACTTTAATCGCTGCAGAATACGCTCCCATTCAACCTGTTCAAGAGATGAATATATAGACAGAAACAACATTTAATACACGTATATACATATATATATATATATATATATATTACATGCAATCAGCTGCGCTCATAATAAAAACTGCGGAAATTCTCAAACTTTAAAGTGACTTCCAAAAACACGCATTAACTAGATATCATTCAGTTTTATTGCATGAGAGAGAGAGTTTCATAAAAACAATACCGGCATCGCCTCCCTTCCTTCAGCTTGGCAGCCAATATATCTTTTATTCATAATGGATAACCTTATCTATTACAAAAGTAGCCTTTTACATAGTAATTTAAGGCTTTTTTTTACAATTTGCCTATCTTATGAAAATATAGAAAGTTTTATTCCCCACTCTTATCCTACTTTTTAAAAAAAAGATAGCATGTTTTATTTTTATCCTAATTTTAACTAGAAAAAACATAGAAACTGCAGGATTTTTCCCTCTGAGTCGCATGCTCCTGCATCACATAGGAATAAATTAGGTCACTATGTTAAAGCCTCTGAAGACGCTAGAAGGGGAAAATATACTTCCTTTGCTAGAGTATGTGTGGAAATATATCTATCAGGAGCTCTACCGGATGACGTGATCTTGCAGTTTATGACGAAGAATGGGTACAAACAGTAGACTACGAACACATTCCATTCAAATGTCGAAAATGTCATGAACATGGATACCGTTTCAGAGACTATCCGCTCAACAAAGAAGTAAACAAGAGCAAAAATAGCAAAATGAAAGAAATAGACAGCTTCCAGAAAGTGGTTAATCGAGGTAAAGGAGGTAAAAGAGGACTGAAACAACCACAAGAGAAAGGAAAACAGTTCAGGCAGAACAGATTCCAAGTGATTCAGGAAGAGGAATAGATCACAAAAGAAGATCAAGCAATGGAAGGAAGTATTGTAGAAAACAAGGAAGAAAACTGGGAACAAACACAATATATTGAGTACCAGAAAGAAGCTACAATGAGTGACGTTGAACAAGAAATGGATCAGGAAATGACCTAGAATGAAATGGAGCTAGAGGACCATGAACTACAGGAAATTATTAACAAAGAAAACCTAGATCTAGAAGGGTTCTTGATGCAGGGAACCAAGACATGCGTGGACTCGTTAACTCAAGAAGAGCTGAATAGAATACAACAGTTGTTTCTATGGAAAATGCAAGCTAAAGCACTGGAAAGAGGAAAAACCATCGATAAGCAGGATAATGGAGGTGGGAAAATGATGAAAGCTATTCTGGCACTGGCCACTAGAAACCCAAGCAAGAAAAGAGGTAGGAAAAAGCAGAATGAACTCTTGATGGAGTGTGAAAAGTTGATGATTGATTTAGGTAAGATGAAAGATCTAACTAGCTACTCCTTTACAAATCTTAAATAATGAAGTTCACTCCTTGGAATATTAGACATCTAGGTAGTAAGAGAAATCAGAGAATGCTTAGTAACAGAATGAAACAAGAAATGCCAGATATAATTTTCATCCAAGAAACGAAATGTTCCATTCAAAAGTGAAGACAAATTCATAGAGAATGGCTCAACAAATTTGAGTTTCTTGAAGTCAAAGCAAAGAATACAACAGGGGGAATACTCACCCTATGCAACCCTCACAAAATAGGAATTCTAGATGCTGAGGCTTCCACAAATTATTTATCAGTTATTATTCAACCGGTAGGAGAAAGGGACACCTTTCTGGGCACAAATGTTTACAGTCCTCAGAGAATAGATGACAAACTTAGGTTTCTAGATTCCCTGGTGGATCTCAGGGATAGACATGCAGATATACCTTAGATCATGTGAGGGTATTTCAACATGATAAAATCTCTTTCAAAGGAAAAAGGAGGAACAAGAGCTCTAAGTAAAGACTCCTTGGCTTTCCAAACCTTTTCAAACAATATGAATCTGGTTGACACTAATTGGAATACTGGCCTCTTTACTTGGAATAAAAAAAGAGGAGGAGGTTCCCATGTTACCTCAAAGTTAGATAGATTCCTCATCTCTAAGAATATTATGCTGACAAATAAAGAGGTAATAGCGCGAGTTCTTCCCTTTGGGGGCTTAGACCACTGGCCAATTCGGTTGGAGATTAAGGGTATAGGCACTCCCGGGAACAAACCTTTCAGATTTGAAAATATCTTTCTCACAGCCAGACTTCATCAGCAACATTGAAAAATCATGGTCAGAAGATTCGCAGATTCAGGGGACTAGAATGTACCTTCTTCACACAAGACTAAAGCACATCAAGCTTCAGCGTAAAGAATGGAACAAGAAGGATTTTGGTGATATTTTTGAGGGGAAAAAAGATGTTGAGAACAAAATGCAGGTTCTCAACCAAGCTCTGATCAAGGAAGGCTTTCATAAAGGCATTAGTGATCAAGCGGATAAACATTTTCAGGAATGGGAGAATCTATGTAAACAAGAGGAAATATTTTGGAGACAAAATTACAGAGTTCAATGGCTGAAAGAAGGAGAGCGTAACAATAAATTTTCTCATAGAGCCACCATGGCCAATAGAACTCACAACAGAATTTATTCGATCAAGAATCAGGAGGGAGAGCTTCAGATCTTCCATGAAGTTATAGAAATTGTGTTAGTCCACCACTTCCAAGGTATAACTTAGGAGAACAATTCAGATAGAGAGAAATTCATCAGGGAGGTAACTAGCAATATACCAAAATAGGTATCCAGAGAGGATAATTTCAACCTTAATAGATCAGTAGCAAAAGTGGATCTTAGTGAAGTCCTCAAAGAAATGCAGAATGGTAAAGCACCAAGCCCACATGGTTTTAATGTGGACTTTTTCAAAGCGTGCTAGAATATTGTTAAGCAAGACATTTTGAATGATGTGGAGGACTCCATGTTAAAAAAAACCATTCTGAAAGCACTCAATACATCCTTCATCACCCTGATCCCCAAACAGAACATTTCTCATACATCGGATAAATATAGACCCATAGCTCTATGCAATGTAATCTATAAGATTATATATAAGGTTGTGGCTAACCGACTCAAACCTTTGCTTCCAATTCTTGTTTCAGGAGAACAATGAGGTTATGTGGAAGGCAAAAAAATTCTTGATAACATCATTTAAGCTCAAGAGGTGGTGCACTCATTAACTAGCAAGAGGCAGACGGGCATGATCATGCAATTGGATATTCCAAAGCTTATGGCAAGGTACGTTGGGCCTACATCAAGAAAATGTTGATTGCTTTTGGCTTTGATCATAATTGGGTAAAATGGGTAATGGCACTCATGACCTCCTCCAGTTTTTCTATATTAGTTAATGGCTCTCCCTTAGAGATTTTCAGTCCTTCAGTAGGCCTCAGACAGGGAGACCCACTCTCTCCCTTTCTTTTTATCATCATGATGGAAGGAATGTGTAGGGAAATAAAGCACACAAAAACAATAGGAAACATTAAAGGTCTATAGCTAACTGCAAATTGTCAGACCCTAACCCACCAACAATTTGTAGATGATACCATGTTACAGGGAATCCCCACAGTCAAGGAAGCTACAACCTACAAAAAAAAATTGAATCTCTTTGCCTTGGCTTCAGGTAGGGAAGTTAATCTCTCTAAATCAAAAATATTTTTCTTCAATACCAATATTGCTATTTAGAATAACATCTCCAAAATTCTAGGCTTTCAAAGAGATTCCCTTCCTTCAAAATATTTGGGAGTTCCTCTCACTCCTAAACCAATGCTCAAAAGTATTTGGGAACCTTTGATCAATAAGTTGCAGGATAAAGTCAGTAAATGGACCAACAGATCATTAAATTTTGTGGGAAGGTTAGTTCTTACTAAATTTATTCTACAAGAAATCCCTATTTTTATGTCATCAACCCTCCCAGCTCCAAAAGGAGTCCTTTAGCAATTCAGAAATATTCAAAGAAACTTCCTCTAGGGCAAGGAGGAGACTAAGAAGAAATGGGCCTTAGTGTCTTGGGAAAAAATTTATAAGCCCAAGAACCATGGAGGGCTAGGTTTGGATGATCAGGAAATACTTAGCAAAAAGGGGCCAAACTTTGGTGGCGTTGGGTTCAACATCCAGAGACTCGATGAGAAAATATCTAGAATGGAAAATATGCTAGCTCCTAGCAAAATAGTGATCTCATAAGAATGTGAGGAAATATAAAGGGCTCATATATCTGGAATAAAGCCTGGGAGGATAGAAGACTAGTACAAGAAAATAGCTTCTAGGAAATCAAAGAAAGAAATCTTGCTCTTTTTTGGGAAGACAAGTGGAAACAAGAATCAATTCTATTAAAAGAAGACTCCATGGAGCTTAAGCAGGAGTCAGATTCCCAAGGATTAATTAAGGTTAAGGACTTCTAGAATCATTATCATCATACGGAAAAGTGGAGAATTTAGAGAAACATCGATTGCAGAGACAAAAATCTCTTGAAAACAAAAGCAGAGGAGCTTAGGAAAATAATGGAACAAAGGAAGATCTTATTTGTAGAGGGACAATATCAACTAAAATGGGGCAATAAAAAAGAGGGCACCTTTAATCTTAAGGAAGCAGAAGGCATTCTCCTTGAGCTAGAACCCCAAGTTCCAAACAAAATCTGGCAAAACCTTTGGAGGCACCAAGGGTGGATGAAAAATCAAACTTTTCATGTCGTTGGTATATCATAAGAAAATATTGACTTGGGACAATATCTGGAAGAGGGGAGTTCAAAGGCCTTCATGATGCTAGCTCTGTGAGGCTCAAGAAGAAACTATGGAACATTTACTCAATAGCTGCATTTGTACTTCCTGGTTATGGGACATTTTTGCTACAATCTTTCAGCAATCTGATAGAGAAAAAGGGAGCATTATTAATACCCTCAACAATTGGAGAAGACATTTTTCAGATTATGAAATTCTCAGCTCAGCATGGGCTCCTACTCCAAGCTTCATTATATGGAACATTTGGAAGGACAGGAACAAAATAACATTTCAGGATGAAAAGAAGCCCCCACACTGCCTGTTGGAAATAATACTAAAACATATCAAGAAGACTGTGGGAACCACTGTCCTCATCTACCCTAAAAAACCTCCCTCAGATTTAGATTTAAAAATTCTCAGGTAGCTGCAGATGCAGGGGCTCACTCCCCTAGGACTAAACAAGAAGGTTATTTCTATGGATACGGAGAAGGAATTCTAGCATCCTCCTCCGGAAGGCTATTTAAAATACAACATTGATGGGACATCAAAGGGAACCCGGGAATAGCTGGGTATGGGGGTGTCCCCAGAAATGCAAAGGGAAGTGTTATATCCATCTTCAATTGCCACCTAGGTACTGCCACCAACAACATGGATGAACTAATGGCTATGGAGCAATGCCTGGATTTTCTAAGTCGAGGCAAATGTTTCAATGTCATGATAGAGGCAGATTCAGAGTTAATCATCAACTCAGTGTGTTATGGAACTAGTTCACAAAAAGATAGGAAAGATAGGTTAATGCCTTAGAATTCAGCTTCTTGGAGGGGGCAATGTCTTTTACATTACATAGATGAATGATTCTTGGATGATACAAATGACAAGACCTCCTTTCTATATATAGGAGTCTAAGGGGTCATAATGTAATCAGAGCCAACATAACAATAATAATGTAAGGGCACAGTAATAACAATAGTGGGCTTCTATGGGGCACAATAATAACAATATGGGGCCTACATGGGTACAACAATATAATAATGTGGTTTTACTAATAACAATAAGGGGTTACACTAGTAGTATAGGGGCCTAACATGCCTCTATCCTACAAAAAGTGTTGTCCGCAACGCTTGAATAGTTCTTGATGCTTCTGTATAAAATTCTTGTCCTCCCATGTGGAATATTTGGCGGGTATTTATTCCACTTGATGAGATACTCTGAAATTGATCGATTTCGTAGTTTTGGGTTCTTTCTTCTGTGACTACCCTAGGTTCTAATTTGATTACTCCTTCCTCTTCAAGTTCTGGCAATATTGTTTGAATTGGAATATTCTGCAACTTTTGAATGAGTGGCCATACTTCTTTGTCCTTCTTCCATTCATCCCTTGCTTTGTTTATCCAATCTGGCTGGATAATAGAAATAGCACAAAAAAATGCTTCCACATCCTCATCCTTTCTTGAGAGTGCATTTGCAACAAAATTTTGCTTCCCTTTTCTATAGATGATGTCAAGTCATAACCCAACATATTTGTGACCCATTTTTTTGTTCTTCTAAAGATAATAGTTGTTCTAAAAAGTATTTAAGACTATCATGATCCATTTTTACCTTGAAGTGTCTTCCCATTTGGTAAGGTCGTCATTTCTTAAGTGCATATTGTATTGCCAACATTTCCTTCTCATAAATAGCTTGCTTGAGATGTAGCAGTAAAAATACCCAATCACCTACATCAAAACATTTTTCACTATGATTTTGATCTACCTGTTGTTTCATTTGATTTTGCACCAAAATGGCGTTATCCTTTAAAATTTGGAGAACTTGTTGTCGATGCTCGATGTGATCTTTCACTACTTGAACCTTTTTCTTCTTGATATATCCTTCTATATTTAGAGTTTAAGGATGGGTAATTTCTTTCAATCCTTTACAAGATATGGTCGGATTCATTTCTTGATGCTCGATGTGATCTTTCACTTCTTGAACATTTTTATTCTTGATATGCCCTTCTATATTGATAGTTTGAGGAGTGGTAATTATGACCAATGAATTACAAGATATGGTTGGATTCATTTCTTCTTTTTGAAAGTGATCATTCACTTCTTGCACCATTTTCTTCTTGATATGTCCATCTATATTGAGAGTTTGAGGAGTGGTAATTCTTGCCAATGCTTTACAAGATATGATCGTCCTGGCGTATATCCTCTTCTCTTGATGTTTCTTGATTCTTTTCTTCCTCCTATTCATACTCTATGTAAACTATTTTATTCTCAGTACACTTATGACCTTTAGTGCATTTGCTATCACAATTGTAACAAAGCCATTTTTCTCTTTTTTCTTCCAATTGTTGTGGTGTTGCTTTAAAGAAAGTGTTTCTCTTTTTATCCTCATAATTTGCTATCATTTCCTCCGTGAAAATTGACCACGTAACAAGTTGTTTACGAGAACAAAGCCCTTTATACCATAAAAATTAATTCAGTTCTAAATATGAATATGTAATACATACCTTCTATAACAATGGTACACCATGTAGATCAAAATATTGCTCCATATGAAGTATTCAATTTACCGGATCCTTGCCATCAAACATCCTCATCTTGCTTTTTCTAGATTTTAGGAGCTCGATCTTGAAATGACTGTAACTCTGTAATTTCAGATCTTTAAGTTTTGAAATTGTGATCTATAGTAGCTCTCTACATCCTCTTTCCAACGCCACCCCTCTGATCCAAATTGGATTCTCCAAGGAAGAGTTATGCCAAATCTCCCATAGTGGCCTGATTATAGACTAGTTCAGTAGAACGAACTTGTACGATGCACCACATGTCACTGCTTTGACCTTTTGCTGTGAAAAATAGTTCGTCCTCTTTCTGTAGATTCTTACGAAATCTCAATCTGATGCTCAGAGAGAAAATTGTGACGATTTTTAGGTCACCTGTTTGGAATGTAATTCAGGAGTCTGTAAAAAGACCAACTTCCTCAAATCATAACTCCACAAATATAGTGCGAAAAGCTCTGAAATTCGGACCAGACGTTCAGCAAGATTTCATCTCAAATGGGTTTTTTTCCGCTTCTGAAAGGCCACAGAAAAGAAGTTATAGAAAAAATGTCACAATGACCTATTTGGAGTAGCGAAACGCTAGAATCCAAAGCTCTGATACCAAATGTTATGGAACCAACTCACAAAAAGATAGAAAAGATATATTAATGCCCTAGAATTCAGCCTCTTCGAGGGGGAAGCCTCATTTACACTACATAAATGAGCAATTCTTGGATGAGACAAATGACAATACTCGCCTTTCTATATATAGGAGTCTAAGGGGTCATAAGTAATCAGAGCTGACATAACAATAATAATGTAAGGGCACAATAATAACAATAGTGGGCTTCTATGGGGCACAATAATAACAATATGGGGACTACATGGGTACAACAATATAATAAGGGTGTTTTAGTAATAACAATAAGGGGTTACACCATTATTATAGGGGCCTAACATAGTGCAAAAAATAAATAATGGAATTGCGCCGCAGAAAGTCTCTAAACATTGGAAATTAATTCGGGTCTTCCAAAGAATTCAGATCGATCTTCAGGGCCTTTTCACTTTCAGTTTCCACCATCTTCGTAGAAAGGCTAATAAGCTAGCGGATATTCTGGCCAACTAGCGGGTCAGTTACACAGAGAATAAGGGGCCGATGAAGTGGTAGGAGATTTGTCCGAGTAGACCGAGAGCTCTATGTTGCAAGCAAGTGGAAGATGATACAGAAGTGTTTAGACACAAAGCGATGGAGGCTAACTTGAATTGAATTTTCCCCTGAATGTGTCATCAATATCTAGTTTACTGTTCTAGTCACTCATACTCCAGGAGTTAGAGAGATGAAGATCTCATGGGCAACGAATCGAATCCCACAAGTCTTCGTTTGAAAGAAGGCGTCTAATATTTACAGGGTTCTAGGTTCAAGAGAGGAAGATTAACATGCGCAAGAAGAACTTTGTTTTTTCCAGCAGCCGATTTTTCCAAAAATTGGGGTCCCAACATGTAAAACCACCTCCGAGGTGGTTTGCAGCTGGTTGCACCACTTTCAAGTGGAAAATTGTTTTGGTGATTTCGTAGAGATTCTATTTAACCTACAACACGTGGCAGGGTGAGGGTTTGAAAAACCACCGTTTTTCACACACTAATGTCGAACCATCTTGTCCAATGCGATATCAATATAATCCGTAGGATTTAGTCAAAGGGGATCAACGGTTGAAGTTGATCGTGCTACTTGGTGTGGCAAAACCGCTAAACATCGGTCTTTTTGGGCTGAGCGATATCCTCCTTAGCCGTTGATCGTAATGCTTTTTTTGGATGGCTCAAATGGTTCGGGCTTTTCCGGGGGTGGGGCAGCAGGAAAGTTTGTGGGCTTTCGTGAGGCCAGGCTTTATTTTTGTTGGTTGTTCCTTGGGTTCAGATTTTTCATTGTAAGGCTAAAAGGTTTAGCCCTTGGTGGCTTGCGATTTTCTTTCTTTTTTGATTCCTTGGCGTCAGGTGGACGTTTGTAAAAATTGTACACTATTTTGCGGCTTATTGAAATAGAAGGATCCATACTTGCTTTAGCAAAAAAAAAAAATCAGATAGGAGATAGTCTCTTAGATGGTTTCTAACCAACCAGTGTGGTTCATCTTTACGACAAGATGAACGACACGGGTTGGCATGTAGACAATTTGTAGACACGTTTCAAACCAACCAGTGTGTTTCATCTTTAGGATAAGATGAACCACACTCGTTAGCACATCGACGAGATTATCCCCTATGTGATTTTCATCGAAAGATGTTGTTACAATTTATATAAATTTGTTAAATAGTAATATTAAATATTTTTAAGTAAATTATGAAATATTAAAATTGAAATTATCAATATATTTTTAATATTATTCAAGTTACATTGATTATTTATTAAATATAATAAATTTAATTCGTGATCTTTTTATATGGAAAATACAAGTTTAAATTATATAAAGGAAAAGCTATCATTTTCATGATTGGGTCTATCTTTCGAACCAACTAATGTGGTTCATCTCATGACAATGATGGACCACATTAGTTGGTTCGCAATTATGAAAATTTGATTAATCGAAAAGACATTTCTCTACATTATGGATCACAAAAGTCCCAGATCTAGATATTTTAACTTATCTTATATTTCGTGAAAATTCAAAATTTTAAAGTTATATTTTTTTAATTTTTTATTTAATTTTTACCATTAATTTAAAAAAGTAGTAATTCTAGTTTCAATTATTTCTAGCTATTTTAGTTTAACTTATGTTTCATGAAAATTCAAAATTGTAAAGTTATAGTTTTTAAATTTTTTATTTAATTTTTACCTTTAATTTATAAAACTAGTAATTCTATGTTTCAATTATTTCTATTTATTTTATTGTGTTGGATGTTTTCTCTAGTTGCGTTTATAGGCACTATATAATCTAGTTTTAGGGTACGTTTCACATAAACATGTAAAGTAGATGTAAACATTTAACATATAATGTTTAACATTTAACATTTTTAATCTAGTGTCCATCCTATTTAAAAGTCAATCTAATTATTATTATGTATAAACACAATATAAATTTAAAATATAAAGAGGTTTACTAAAAATAAAAAATGAGGCGTGATAAATAAATAAAAATATAAATAAACTCGAGGTATGGTAAATAAATAAAACATCTTTTTGAGGTATCTTAAATAAATAAAAATAAAAATAAAATAGAGATATGGTAAATAAATACAAATATATCGCATAAGATTAGAAATCAATATATAATTATATACCAAACCAATGGAAAAAATACCATGTTAAATAAAAGAGGTATGGTAAATAAATAAAAATATAAATAAACCAAATGTATGTTAAATAAATAAAACCTCAAATATGGAGGGGGGAGTGACAATGGAGCGATGGAGATAAACGAAGGGGAGAGGAGGAATGAAGAGAGAGATGGAGGGAGAGAAGTGAGAGAGATAGAGAAGTGTAAGGGAGTGAGAGGGAGACATAAAGGTGGATGGGGGAGAGCGAAGGAGTTAGGGAGGGAGATAGTGAGAGGATTGGAGGGTAAAGAGAGATAGAGAGAGAGATGGGTGAAGAGAGAGGGAGGTATGAGAGTAACAGAGAGAGGAAAGACGAGAGAGATGACTTTAGAGAGAGGAGGAGGGAGGAAGGGATAGAGAGGTGGAGTTGGAGGGGGAGAGAGGGAAGAAAGTAGAAATACATAGAGAGTGTGAAGTGGAGAGAGAGAGGTAGTGGCAAGGTAAAGATGAGATAGAGTGTGTATGTTTAGTGGTGAGATAAAGAGACAAAGAAGGAGAGATGGAGAGAATGAGGGAGATGAGAAAGTGATATAGTAATATCGATGGACAGAGGGAGGGAGAGAGAGAGAAAGAGGATTGCAGGGAAAAGAGAGCGAGAGAGAAAGCTAGAAGTGGGAGGGAAAGGGAGAGAGAGGACTTGAGAGAGGGGGGAGGTATGGGGGAAGAGAGAGGATTGGAGAGAGAGAGACAGAGAGAAAGAGAGAGAGAAAGAGAGAAAGTGATGGGGGAAGAGAGAGGGAGGTAGAAGAGAAATGGAGAGAGATGAAGGATGAGAGAGAGGAGGAGGAGAGAAGGAGGGAGAGAGGAGTAGAGAGGGAGGGATAGAGAGATGGAGTTGGAGAGGGACAGAGGGAGGGAAGAATAAAGAAAGAGATAGTGAGAAGTGGTGAGAGAGAAGGAGTGACAAGGAGATATGGAGATAGAGTGTGTATGATTGGGTGTGAGATAAATACACAAAGAAGGAGAGATGGAGAGAAGGTGAGAGGGAGGGATATAATAATAGAGTTGGAGAGAGAGAGAGAGAAAGAGAGAGAGAGGGAAATAGATATGAAGCTAGAGGGAGAGGGAGAGGAAGGTAAGAAGAAATACCTAGAGAGAGAAAGGTGGAGTGTTAGAGGGAGTGATAAGGAAGATGGAGAGAGGGAGAGAGGAGAGAAAGTGGAAAGAGAGATAGAAGAGGGGGAGAGGTAGAGAGAGAGGGAGACAAGGGGAAGAGAGAGAGAGGGAGAGGAGTATGGAGGGATGGATAGATAGATTGGAGAAAGAGAGTGTATGTTTTGGGGATGATATTGAGAGACAAAGGGAGATAGAGATATTAATGCAAGGTGAAGAGAGAGATGAAGAGAGGTATAGAGAGGGAGGAAGGTATGGAGAGATTGATAGATATGGAGTGAGAGAGCATCTACGTTTGGGGGCATGTGAGAGAGAGAGAAATGAGAGATAGATATAAATGGAGGGGGGAGAGAGGGAAGAATATTTCTTTCACTAGGTGCATTGATTTTAGTGTAGATGGTGATTTCTAATCGTATTTGATCGTTTGCACTAGAAGAGTTGATTTTATTGTATATGTTGACTTATAATGATATTTGATTGTTTGCACTAGATGCATTCATTTCAATGTAGACAATTCATAATCTGACTTTATTGCTTGCACTAAATGCATTGATTTTAGTGTAGATGGTGATTTCTAATCCTCTTTGATTATTTACTCTATATGCATTGGTTTCAATGTGGATGTTGATTTCTAATTATATTTGATTTCTTACACTACATGCATTGGTTTCAATGTAAATGATTTATAATTTTACTTGATTGCTTGCACTAAATGCATTGATTTCAATGTAGACGGTCTTCTAATCCTATTTCATCGCTTGGACTAAATGCATTGATTTGATTCTAGATGGTTTTTATTACTATTTGATTGCTTGCACTAGATCCATTGATTTCAATGTAGATGTTGATTTCTAATCCTATTTGATTGCTTGCATTAGATGCATTGATTTCTGTGTAGAGGTTTTTTCAAATCTTATTTGATCGCTTGCATTAGATGCATTCATTTTAGTGCAGTTGTTGATTTATGATTTGGTGTCATTGGATGCATGATGGTAAATTAATTTTAAAATAATTAGGTTAACAATGTGCATTGATTTTAGTGTAAACACAAAAAATTATTGGCAATGTACATTGATTTTTGTGCTATAGTAATTCAACCTATTAATATTGAAGAGGAGAGACAAGGTATGATGTTTACTAAAAGAGTTTGAGCTAAGGATTTATATGGTTTACGATTTCAATTTTCATTTTCATATAATGAATATGAAAAGATGACAAAACTAACAAGCTTGACAATAAGAATAGTAGAAGAAAATAGTTTGAGACTGATCACAATGAATACAATTTGTAATTGACTATATTCTTATTATTCACATTTTTTTTTATCGTTCAACACTATTACATTGTCACATTCCATTCAAAATTTTTATTTCATCATTTTTCATCATTAAATTTATTAACAAAATTTATCGTTTCAACAAACTGAAGTAACTAGACCTATTTAAAATAAAAATTACTAGATTAATATGAGACATATCTAGCATATTTAAAATAATTATATCAATACTAGATGTATTTACATATTATTGATAGAATTAATCAAATTTTCCATATATTTTCCTTGGTCGCACAACAATGAAACCAACCTAGGTTCATCTTAACTCTCGATCTATCAAGCACCAAGAGGGATCAAATCTCTTGAAGTGCAAACCTTTCCTCAAGTTTTGCACTCAAAAAAAAACTTTGCACCTCAAGAGACTTGATCGCTCTATGCCCTTGATAGATCCAGAGTTAAGATGACTTTAGATTGGTACAATATGAAAAGGATGTTGTAATCTCTGTCTCTAATTTTATATAAAATAAAAAAAAAAAGTAGTTCACAAGCAACTGAATTGGAAATCAACATTGTTATGAAGTATCATGTAAAGCATGAAATTCCATTTTCAAAGCCCCCCTTAATCAAACTCAAAAAATAAGAATAATAAACTAATTAATAATTGAAATAAAAACCAGAATAATAAATTAATTAATATTTGAAATGAAAAGAATATTGGTTCCTAGGTTTTGATCACTAATCCATATGTATTTGTAACTCTAAAATATCATTTTAGGATATTAGTAATTATATGTTCTAACCAGAAACCAATTTAGCTGCCTACAAATCTGACAAAGGTCCCAATGAGATAGATGAGGTGAGTTGTGCACGGACATATGTAATGGTAGCATTTTATGAAGTGCAAGGCCATATGTATTGGTAGCAAAGTTATGACGCATGTTATTTCAGTGAGTGAGGTATAAAGTATTGCTTTCCTTGGCAGAAACAATATAATGACAGAAGATCCAGAAGTAAACGAGTGGATATGAAAAAAGTGAATGGTATCGATGCATCAAAATGATCACATGACATCATTGGCAAGAAGAAAGAGTTCGTCTTTAAGAATTTTCCCCGTACTTGAAAATGAGAAAAATATTATTATACAATATTTCATAAACTTTAAAGAAACATTAACGCAAATGAAACTAAAGGAAAAACGGAAATAGAAAAATGAAAAATAAAAACCTTAAAACCCCTCTTAAATTGGGACGTGTGAAATCTTGAAATATGCCCCGCTCTGCCAAAAGTTCTGAGATCTCAGTGTGAGAAGGCTGTTATTGTAGTTATTAAAGCTTATTCTTCATATCTTGCCGTTAGATGACCATGGTATACGTATGGTAATGGTATAATTTTGCCTTCTCAGTGTTTTAATTTAACAAATAATGCTTTTAAATTTTAATATATATAGATTATATAGATAATTAATTAATTATTTGCAGTGTACATTATACAAAAAAATTTATTCATATCCAAAGAGGGAGGTGAATTCGAAGTTTCATCTTAAAAAAATTTATTCATATCCAAAGAGGGAGGTGAATTTGAAGTTTCATCTTACCACTTCACTGCGCTTTGTGAACTCAGAATAAGAGACTATTCCAAAGTTTAGTTAATTGATTAAATGATAATGGCGTTGGAAATGCATTGTTTGTTTTATTGTGGTTTTAATATATATCTATATCTATATATATATATATTATAATTTATTATTTCAAGTTTTAGAAATTTCTCAATGTTATTAGTAAAATGTTTAATTATATTTATTTAAAATATTTTAATCTAATAATTTTATATAGTGTTATATAAAATTTGGGATTTTAAAGTTAAATAAATTCATACTAATATAAACTTGGGGTGAAATATTTTTATGAAAAATAGAAATTATTGAATTTTTTTGAAAAACAAAATGGAAAATTAGTTCACCTGCATCTCCTAAATTTACAATGTTATAATTTAGGCAACATATACATATAATGACCAATTTGTAGTATTGAGATGAGATTATATATTAGCCTAAATTTAACTTAATTCTGAATTTACTAAGCGTTTTGAGGGATAAAATTTCTTGAGGTGCAATTTTTTTTAATATAGAAAAAAACTTGATCCATCTAGATAAATCTCTCAAACCTTAAAAATATATAATAAATAATAAATATGTAAATACACATTTAAATTACATTAAAAAATATAAACCAAATAAATATTTTCAATTTCATGTTTCATTAATCTGGAAGACCAAGCACAATAAATACTTTATTGGTGATGATATATGATAGATAAAAAAATTTGGAAAAACTCTAAAATCTAAATATTTTGAGTATTATATAGAGAATCATTCCTAACTTTAAATCTAATATTTTAAACTTTCTTTTATACTGTCTTAAATTTCTTACTAAAGTAATATCCTTCTCTAAAGGCAAAGTAAAAAATGGAAATGTATAAAAAGAGAAGAAATATTTATTTTAGAGTAAAATTTAATATTTGTAATGAAAAATAATGGGCTTACTATAAAGCTTGTAAAGTATATATGGTGGATAAATAACATTTAAAATATGGAAAATATTTCAACTCAAAAGGTAAAACATTAGTAAAATACTACACTACAATCACATCAACAATATCCTACAAATTTGATGATATTTTTATTGTTATTACTCACATAACACATTAAATCACTTATATCTCTTAAAAACAAAGTGACTTATAAAATGATGAAAGTTGAATTACATTAAGAAAGAGATGTTATGACATCATCTATTAAACTTGGAAGAAAAATTAAAGTACTCACTTTCAACACCTTGGGCCTTTTGACACTATCTTTCCTTATTATAGAGGGTGAATGAACAGTCACCTATGACAACAAACTACAAGGAGCTTTTCCATAACTATGACGTAAGCTAGAGTTTGTTAAATGTGCAATTAAGTTCTACAACAAAGTTATTCTGACGCTAAGAATACATAGGCATGGTCATAAATAATCTTGATAATACTTTATAATTTTCCCAATATCCATGGCATGAATACTTAGCCATCTAAAATAATTCAATGAAGAGAAACACTGATGAAACTAAAAAGGGCATATAAAAAAGTATAAGTTGCACCCAATGTGAATGTCATAACCTATTAGTATGAGAATGCTACAAGAATATAACAAGGGATTTTTACCACTTCCTACTAACCACTCTATGGATATACAAATAACCAAAGGATGAAGTTCATATTGCCATAATACTTGCAAGCTATAGCCCCTAAATCATTTGTATAACTTCTTTCTATATCTCCTTTCTTTCACTTGCAAAAATATTGGTCTATGTATACCATGCCTTAGAGACTTTATAAGTGTCTATTTGCTTTATACATATTTGTTAAAGCTTAACTAGTATCCAAGTTGTTTTCTATGCTAAAACCTAGACTTATCCCCTCACATCTCCTTCACTTTTTTCCAACCACGCCTCATTCAAGACCTTCACATATGTTCATGTCCTCATTATATAGATGGGAGGTGCATTATCATTTCTTTATTTATACTTTCTATCATCAAGCCTTGCACCTAGGTGAACACAACATAGAATACACTCCATCAATACCCATCATATCATACCTTGGAATGTCTAATAGTTGAGATCCATGTTCAACCAAATTGTGTGTTATTCTCCAAGTCACACCAAAGACTCGTGTACATAATGATTATGATCATCCCACTTAAACACTTTCCATCACACTCCTACCATCCTTATGCTTATTGTGGCATTAATGCAATATCCATAATTTTTTAAAATTTTTTTATGGATGTCCAACCTATCTAAAAACTTATACATCCAAACTAAAGAATTATAACCTTAGCCAAGGAACATAACATCCATCTTCAATTAAGAACTTATCCATCCAAACTAAGGAATTGAAACCTTAGCCAAGGAACATTACATCCATCCTCCATTCCAACGTATGTATTTTATAAGAAAATCCCAAATGAAAACACTCGATTTTGTACCATAAATAGCATAGCATGATTGCTTTGCCAAAATCTTTAGTAGTTAGGTATGTTGTGTCATGCAAGACCACCCTAGGCATGCTTCCCTATATTAGCAACCCATTTTCAGAACTAATTGAAGTGCGCCACAGAGTGCGTCAATGGAATGGACGACATGTCTCTTATTAACTCTAATGCATGGTTCTTATTAGTCCCTACCTAGGACTCTTAGCGATCGATTGTGAATGGAATGGATGACATGTCTCTTATTAACTCCAAGGCATGGTTCTTATTAGTCCCTACCTGGGACTCTTAGCGATCGATTGTGACCAAAACATATTGCTGTACATCAAAACTTTAACGAAAGTTTTCATATTACAAAATAATATAAATTTATTATGTAATTTTTTATTGGAAAACAAAGTTGGGGGTCTTATTGCGCACTTCGCAGCTTTCAAGACATTATGTTCGAGGTAAAAATAAGATATCCAATGTTTTCATAGATGAAAAGTTTTTGTTAACCAAAGTTTTCAGAGATGAACATTTTATCAAAAGCACCACTTAGTTTATCCTAAGTTTTTGCTACCTATTCTCCGTGTCATGTATGCGGTGTCCTGCATCCTGCAAGTGCCAGCTGTTTTCATATGCAGAGGCATCCACAGTGCACGTTCATTTAAATTGCCAGTACGCTTACTGAACACCCATCATGTGGCACCCGCCTCCATATTTCTTTTTTAACCATGAACCGATCAACGCTTCATATGTACCTCTCTCAAATCGACAGTGTTGTTTTTTCCCTAACCTTACACTTCTAATTCACACCCTACCTCTGCTCTTTAATTCCCTGTTAGCCTTTCCTGTTCTGTTATACCATGGGAGTAATAGAGGGAAGAGGGTTTCGGCCCCTTCGCCTTTGTCATTGTGGGAAGGAAGAGCATCGCCTTTTTACTTCGGCCCTCCTGTAGAGAAAACATGAGTACGGAGGGAGTTCAGGCTATCGAGCGTTGGCATCATTTGAGCAGCAAGAGGCAGGGAGAGGTTAGACCTCTGCATAGGTAGCTTCCTTTGTTTGATGAATTCACGGAATAGATAAGAGTCTTTTGTCTGGAATTGCATAGATATTTGTTTATTATTTTCATTTATGTTTGATAACTTTGCCCTTTGTGTTCGAACATGGGGGTTATCCCAACCTTCTTCCTTCAAGCGGCCGTTGGGTAAAGATCGACACCAACCCAGGTAAGTAGACCTATTACGGATTTCTTAATGCTCCCTCGATTAATTTGTATCCCCAACAATTATGTTGTTTTCTAGTTTCCTTGACATACTAACATTTACTTTAAATTCTTCTCGCAGGTTTGCATGACGACTTCTAGTTTATGCATTTTTCGCTAGTAATCTGTTCCCTACTTAGCCACTAGATGTCATTGATTAAGGTTAGCAATATTTACATATGATACTAATCTAGAATTTCCTTTTAACTCAGGTAAATCTAATTCCCGTAACTCCCTAGTGTTTGTGCGTTGGCTGCTGGCTCCTAATCCTTGTGGTTAATCTATGCCCAGGTTGGTCTTCTCTGGTCAGCTAACTCTGCTTGGGGATATTACCCAACCACATTCATTCTGCAACTGGTAGACTTCAAGGCAGTCTTGGTCCGAGCAAGCCGTTTGGATCTTGGATGTCACTAGCGTGGTTCTCTAGTTTCTATTATTTTTTTAAATTCCATTCACCCTCAAGCTAAAGGCTTCAACGGTTTTAGCAGGGCATTTGTATAAGATTATTAAAAAAAATAACTAACTGTTCATACTCTGATTTCAAAATTTAATTATCTTTCAAACTTCATATGACTTTAATAAGTTTGGATTTAAGTTGATATAGTATTCCAGTTAGTCATATCAGGTTTGTTCCGGCTATGAATTGAATATTTGCATCTGGGAGATTATCCTGGTACCAACTTTGTCTATGAAGATATACGTCCTAAGATGTCACCTAACAAATGGAAGGTACATCAACATATGCCTTAACATCTTTTGTCACAAATATGTCGTCTCTTCAATCCACAATGTTATCATTTTATTATAACTAACTATTTGTTATACAGATTACAAAATCCAGGAACATAGCAGCGTTCACGTACACAACAAATGCAAAAGTGATATGAATATGTTTCTTCAGATTATGGTCTTACTGTAATAGAACTATTTAACTTGCAATTTCCACTCATTTACCAAGAAAATGTACTTTCAATATTTTAAATTCCATTGCTACTTCAAACCGCGAAGAGAAGATTTTAAATTTCGTTGTCGCTTCAAATTTTAGTCATAATGAGCTTGTTGTAAGCCATCTTGTTTTGTTAGTTTTTGTTTTTTGGATAATGTGGGTAAGGGTTCAGGAAAAAAGGCTGGAAATTCTTTATGCATGTGTGTTTGTACTGTTTCTGTTTCTTTCCTGCATTTAATTTAATTCAGAATAAATTAATATTGGATGATTGGAAGATGATAGCAATCAATTTTAGCAAAATATTTTTACATTTTAACATGTTCTTTGTTTTTTTTTACATTACATATTACTGTAATACAACAATTTACGTGACAAACAATTTACATGACAATATTACTATAATACAACAATTTACATGAATGAGATTCAGAAACAATTTACATGAATGAGATTCATAACCAGCATTGTATATCATGTGAAATTAATTAATATTGTATTACAACAATTTACATGAATGAGATTCATAACCAGCGTTGTATATCATGTGAAATTAATTAATATTTTTACAAATACATCATTAATTAATATTGTATTACAACAATTTACATTAATGAGATTCATAACCAGCGTTGTATATCATGTGAAATTAATTAATTATTTTTACAGGGTTATTGTTATAGCTCCAAATCTCACCAGTATGGTTTGTGATGCTACAACTATGGCCTAGGGCAACCCCTCCTTCCAGACCTGGTCATATATCTAAAAAACAGTGTTTTATTCCCTGTACGCGACATTGCCCTGAGTTAAACGCGTGTATACGCAGTTTCATACATACCTAACCCGCGTATATGTATTAAAACACTTAAAAAAATATAAAACTCCTTATTTTCGGGGAGATCACGGATTTTACCTGCTGATCACCTGTTAGTGCCCGTGGCCTCAACTGTCCCCAACCAATTCCTAACTAAAAAACTACCTTGGAGTTGGTATAAAAAGACATCAAGGGGAAGGCCTAAAGGAGGAGAGATCATAGAGCAAAGTTATTATACTGAGTTTCTTCCCCCTGATCAGGTCTGAAGACCCTTGTGCCTTCTGCACTTCCCCCATCTTGTATAGGAAACCCTTGTTTCCTTGTGATTGGATGTTCATTCTTTACCCATCACATCTTGGAGTGAGTAATGGAAGGTGACTTACTAGTGGCTTGAGGCAGGACGGATCCAGAAGGAGGCTGAGCTTGGAGCCTGCAGAAGCGGTTCAGGTGATATTGCTCTTTTTCCATATTATTCTATTTGTCTAATAAAGAAACACGTCTTGTTCCCGAAAGTCCTTTCTTTGTGCTTAATGATATTATATGTTGAAGTTCTTCTTCATACTTGAATAGATGTTTATAAGTTTGTAACTAACTCATCTCTCATATAACATAAAGATCATTTTTTATGTAAAACTTTGTCCATATACTGTTGCAGTTCGTGGAATTGTGGTTTTTACAGGACAAAGGAGCGGAAGGGACGTGAAGAAGGGTTTGCACCCTTGAGTAACTACCCAAACGTAGGACCTCAGGTATGCCCCTCTCACCGTAGAAGTAGTTTTTATAGCATAAACGGTTGTGTGTGTGTGTTTCTTAACTTAGATAACTTTCAGTCTGCTAAGGTTCCACCCAAGAACCTTAGGGGATAATATCTCGCAACAGTTATATATCATGTGAAATTAATTAATATTTTTACAAATACATCTTTTACAATTTACATGAATGATATTCATAACCAGCATTGTATATAATGTGAAATTACTTAATATCTTTACAAGATTGTATATCATGTGAAATTAATTAATATTTTTACAAATACATCTACCGATATCTAGCTATGATGAGAGAGCTTTCCTAATCAATGGACAGCGTCCGTTATTAATTTCTGGCTCCGTTGGTTATTGTTAAATCATAATAGGATAGTTTACATAATAATAATAATTAATTAAATAATAAAAAAATATAAATAATTTTATGTGTATATATATTAACATAATTTGTTTGGTAGAGTTTGATCTTACATAGAAGTTGTTCACCAAAAAAATGAAATATACATACCTACTTATACACAAAACACACATGAACATTGATACCTCTATATGCATAAATGACCATTTAAATACTTTAGTCCTTTGAGGTATGCATTTTACATCTAGATTAAACATACTACAGTTTGAGTTTGAAATTGATAGATTATTTTACTTTTTAATGTTGATTTCAGTTTAAAAGATTATGTGTATTTTTAAAATTAAACCAATTGTCAAAGAATTGATCGCCTTATTTTTCATTAAATAATTTGCAAAGCTATCGTCTAAACATATAGATTAATCGAGCAAATCATTTCTTAGTTGTTAAAATAGAACTTCAAATATTACACAGACTTAACCATAAATATCTATTTATGGAATTTTGATGTAAAATTGGAAAGTTCCACTAACATTAATAAAATGCACATTTAAAAATTTATTTTAATATTTTATTTTTAAAAAAATACACTCTTATAAATTATTCAATAATTTCTAATTAAATAGTTTTATATCCTTCGAATATGAACATTTCTTTCAGAGTAAAACATGGTGGATAAACAAGTACACATATATGAAATGGACACCTTATATAATACGTGTCATGTTGTATGTCGTTCGAATACTAAAGCTTATCCAATAGAACATACCTCAGAGTACCAAAGGAACCTATATCTAACCAGTGAAAAGGGTGATCCCAAAGTAATACGTGTCATGCTGTATGTCGTTCGAATACTAAATCTTATCCAATAGAACATACCTCAGAGTACCAAAGGAACCTATATCAACCAGTGAAAAGGGTGATCCCAAAGTAATAGGTAGTTTATTATATGGTAGGAAAAATGAGTTCGGATGACGCTCTCATGTCAGAAGAAGCTCAAATGAAGCTCAAACGTGGAGCCCTTAAAGGAAGGCTCAGCACGGCAGAGGTTTGTATTGCATTTGGTATTATTTTACCTATGTTTCTGTTTATGGTTAAATGAGATCCAATCTTATTGCCAGGTCTAAACACTGTGCAATAAATGTTATTCACACATATTTCTCTTGCAACGCGCATGAGCCACAAAAACATCAGGTAATAAACATTTAAAATATTTTAACAATCTTGAAATATATGTTTTACTTCGAACTGAAATTTTTGTAACGAATTACACATTGAGGGAACTATTTCAGTTCCATTTCAAATCAGTTCCATTTCAAATCTCATTTCAAATCGGACAGTATACAATCCATTTGTGTTGTCCTTGCAGACCTCGGCAGGGACTACCGCCACAGCAATGGCTCCTTATTAAATTTACATATATATTTTTCTGTAAATATATATAACAAAATATAGATTTACATCACATGTATAGAAATATTATTATATCGAAAGACAAAATAATTGTTATTTTTACAACAGAGAAATTTTTATTTTATATTATTGTACTTCCTTAAATTTTGAGCCTTCGCATTCTCATCTCAAAGTCTCGTAACTCTATATCCATTTTAAAGGATAAAGAAATTATGGGTAACATGAAATTATGTTAATGATATTTTAGTTGGGTTGAAATTTTCCTAGTAATATTTATTTTATTTTTCTTCCTTATAACACATTTGTGGGAAATGACATTTCCACTCATTGTAGAGATGGTACCGAGTGTAAATCCTATATTTCTCCTGGCATAATGTCATATCAATAACGTGTATTCATTATTATCTCAATATACCATTATGAAAATACAACCATGATGGATAGGATAACGATTAGTCCCACAATTAACCTAAACAATTTTTATTTTATTAATAACTGAAAATGTGTATGATAAGTAATGATGAATACTCTTTAACACCATAAAATAATGCGATCTTATATTCATACAAGATAAAGCATAATTTCACTTACTCGGAATAAAAAATTATGACGTTTCCATTATCCGTTGTTTGAGTATTTTTTTTCAAAAACGAGATAAGGACAATGAGTGGAGTGAGCACTTTTCATATTGATTATCAAAATTGTAGTGTGATTTAAAAAGTGGACAAACTAAATATTTTTAAAGTTGTTTATTTTCTTATAAAAATAGGGAGGGTTTGATTTTATTTTTCATTTTTTTTATAATGAACATTCTATCATTAAAGTTTATAGACCTTAGGAAAATTATATATATTGAAAAATATATATAAGAAAAAGAAAACTTAATAATTGTCACTAAATAATTATTTAGTATTCTATGTTCATGAAAGATACTTTATCATGAAGGTAAATATATTTAAACCAATTTATTTTACATTGCATATTTTCATATATATTAAATTTAAATTGCATTTGTTTATGTTAAAAATGGAAGACACTAAATATATTTATCAAATTGAGTAGCTCATAAGTGATGAGCTTTACATGGAGACTGTCCTTCAAAGAATCCTCTACTTATTCAACATTAATCACCAAGAATAAATAGTTTATATGTGAGTATGAGAGTTAGAACAACCACCTAGTATGTAGGAACTAATTCCTAAACAAAGGCTCGTACACAACTCACTCCATCATTTTCAACACTCCCCCTTGATGGTGAAAGGGTTAACCAGTAGTCCTAACATCTCCCAAAATAAATCAAATTTATTCTTCAAAGGGGCTTAGTAACAATGTCTGTAGCAATATCACAAGTATAACAATATCCAATATCGATTTCCTATTACTGAACCTTCTCCCTAACAAAGTGAAACTATGTATCAATATGCTTTGTGTTTTTATGAAACAATGGATTATTTGCAAGTTTTATTGAGTTCATGTTGTCACATATGAGAAGTGTTTCTCTTTTTGTTCTTCTCCAGCATCCCGGAGAAGTCTCATCAACCAAACTGCCTCACATGTTGTTACACACATTGCTTGATACTGTGCTTCTGTTGAAGACAAGGATACAATGTTCTTCTTCTTGCTGCTCCATGCAATGACCCGAGAACCAATGTTGAATGCATAACCTATTATGGATCATCTGTCATCTAGATTTCCAACCCAATCTGAATCTAGAAAAATTGTCAATCTAACATCAAATGAATCAATATATTTAATATCAAAATCTAAGGTTCCTTGAAGATAACTTAAGACACCTTTCACTGCAACCCAATGATTCTCATGAGGTTTTGACATGAACTAGCTCAATACATTAACTTCAAAAGCCAAATCCAGCCTAGTTGTAGTCAAGCAAATTAGAGTCCCAACCAATTTTCCATACAACGTTGCATCGGCCTCCTTAGAACCGCCATTATTTAGAAGTTTGGTATTCTGTTCTAAAATCATTGAGGTATCTTTGCACTGATTCATTCTCAACTTTTTTAATAAGCTCCTCACATACTTTCCTTGAGACTAAAAGGTTTGGCCATAATCCCTCCAGACTTCTAGACCCAAATAATAGTGTAAATCGCCAAGGTCTTTCATCTCAAAAACCTGTGACATCTGCACTTTGATTTCCTTAATGGGTTCATCAAAATTTCTTGTAATGATAACATCATCTACATATAAAGAAATCAAAACAATTTTCCCCTCTTTATCAAACATGGTATACAAATTAGGGTCATTCTTGCTTCTTTTACAACTATGTTGTAGAAATCAATCAATCTTATCATACCATGACATTGGTTCCTATTTTAATCCATACAATTTTTCCCTCAATCTACAGACTAAATGTTCCTCCCCCTCTTTAACAAACCCTTCATGTTGAATTAAGTAAACTTCTTCTTTTAATTCCCAATTTATGAATGCATATTTCATATCTTGTTGATGTATCATCCAATGATGTTTGGTAGCTAAAGCAATTAACATTCTAATTATGTTTAATTTGGCTATAAGGGTGAATTTTTCATCATATTCTATGCCTTCTTTCTACGAGTATGCCTTTGTAACTAGCCTAGATTTATATTTGTCTATGATCCCATCTACTTTCAATTTTGGCTTGTATAACCATTTGCAACCTATGGGTTGTTTGCCTTTAGGTAGTTCAACTATATCCTGGGTTTTGTTTTCAAGTAATGACTCATATTCCTCTTCCTTGGGTTCCCTCCATTCACTATATTGAATTGCTTCTTTATAATTAGAGGGTTAAACAACATTTAACATACTAGTTATAAGAGCATGATCCCTATATCTTGCTGGAAACTAAATTTTCCTACGTAATCTGCATAGTGGTGGATTGGCTCCAAATCTATTTTGATCATCCCTTGGTGGACTTGGCCTACTAACTGCATCTATACCATCGACTTCTTCCTTTTTCTCTTGTTGTGCCTTCCTCTCATGGTTTCCCCTTATTTCATGACTTCCATCTTCCACTAGCAAAGGCATGTGCCATTCTTCATTACCTCTATCATGGTTTCCATCATCTACCTGCTCATGGAATACTACATCTCTACCTACAAACACTTTATGAGTAGAGGGATTAAACAATTTATAAGCATTAAACTCTGTGCAGTACCCAACAAAAATGCATTTAATGGGCTTTGAACGCAGTTTCTTCATATCTTCTTTTGGAACATGAGAAAAAGAATTGGAGCTGAAAACTCCTAAATAATCCATTGTCGGCTTAGAACCTATTAGAGCTTTGAATGGAGTTTTAAAATCAAGGCTCATTGTTGGATTCCTATTCTTTAAACATATTGAAATATTTATTGTTTCTTCCAAGAAGCCATTAGATAGGTTCTTACCTTTTAACATCATTTGTGCACACTCCAGAAGGGTTTTGTTCTTCCTCTCCAGAACCCCATTCTATTGAGGAGTGTGGGGTACTATTAACTGTTGAACTATACCATAGCCCTTGCAATATTTGATGAAAACACCCTTTTTGTATTCTCCCCGTTGATCTGAGTAGAGAATTTCGATGAATTTCCCTATCTGTTTTTCAATCATGCTTCTCAATTGTTTAAAATATTCAAAAGTATGACTCTTCCTTCTAAGAAAATATACGCAAGTAAATATCATGCAATCATCAACAAATAATAGTAAATGATAGGCACCTACTAATGACCTCGTCTGCAGTAGCCCACATAAATCAGTGTGGACAAGCTCTACTATATATGTCATATCTCTACCTAAGTTTATAGGAAAATCATATCTGTGCATCTTCCTTAGAGCACATGCTTCATAACTAACATCAAATTTCTTTAAAATGGGAAGGCCATTGACCATACCTCATTTTTGAAGTAGCAATAGGTCACTAAAATTGATATGACCGAATATTTGATGTCATAAGTCTTCTACAGTCATAACTGATGAATTCAAGGCTTGGTGTGGTGTGCTTCTTACATTCAACTTATACAGTCCTCCCACTCGAATACTTGATGCAAGTGGCTTCATACAATCCAACAGATATTTAATAACACAGTAAGACCTAAAATACTCTACCTTAAGACTCTGATATGTTATCATAGAAACAGAGAATAGATTATTTTTTATTCTGGGTACATACATTCCAATTTCAATATGCCTGATATTTCCATCACAAAATGCAATAGGAACATTACCATACCATTTTATTTGGTACCCTCTATCATCAACAAGGTAGTTATTGGCACTGTTGTCAATTTATTTGAAATTATCAAACCAATGTCTGTTACCTATCATGTGAGTGGAAGCTCGTAAGTCCACAAACCAAGCTTTTTCTTCATCATCCTCAACAGAGAAAGCAAAATCAGATACAAATAATGTGAGGTTCTGAATAGATCTTCATCACCAAAGTGCCTTGCATGTTTCTTATGTCTATGTCAACCTTCATCAAGCTTCTTCTTATGAAAATTTTGAAAAATGTGACCAACTCTACCGCAATAAAAACATTTGGGTCTTGAATCACTTCTATTTTAAGACATACCTTGTGGTGGCTTCCTTCTTGGTGTACTTTCACCATTCTCTCTTGCTCTTGAATAACCTATGTACGGATTCTTCTTCACCATTAAAGCAAGATTTGAACTCTTGATTTTCAAAGTCATTCACCTTTCTTCCTCTTGCATCAAGATCCCTGTCAATTCTTCAAATTTGGGGCTTTCTCTCTCACATTCAAGTCTGTGATAAACATATGATAGTCATAAGTCATACCATTCATGGTAATTTTGATGAGATTAGTGTTTGGCATTGTCTCCCCTATGTCGACTTGCTTATCTCTAAGCTCCTTGATTCGAGATATGAATGCAACCAATGAATCATTCTCCTCCATTTTAATGGAGAGAAACTTCCACTTTAGAAACAAAAAGAGATTTTTCTTTTTGATCTCTTACAGGTCCTTGAGAGTTCTATAAATGTTGATTGTTGATTTACATTCTCGGATGTGAGGGATAATACAACATTTCACTGACAATTTTAACGACGCTTTCACTTTAGCATCCCTCTTTTCCCAGTATATATTGTTGTTGTTGTTCCACCTGTATCTATGGTTGGCTTCAATTCATCACCACCTGCAATCGCCTATGCATTTTTCCCCTCAAGTAGGGTCTAGAAATTGAATTTCCAATTAGAATAATTGGATCCATCAAGCTTATTTCTCTAATTCAAATGACTATTCACATTGACAGGTCTACGTAAAAAACAAATCAACCTTTAGCAAAAAAGATGGATGTATCTCCAGATCTCAAAAAAGTGGTGCTCTTATTAAAATACAACCCCTTCAAATTGGTGCAGAAAAACGAATCCCTCTTTTTAAAGGATATAGAAACCCTCCCTTAAAAAAAATGTAAAATCCTTTTAGATGGGCACCCAAAATTATTTTCCTCTTAACAATATTATAAGCCTTTTTTTAAAAGGTATTCAATGAAAAATATGATAACCATACCCTCATCTTGCTCATAATACTGGATACATCACACTTATTGCATGACCACTCTTTCGCTATGTCTGGGATGTGCCACAAAGACAACACCTTTACTCTGCAATGCTCTGCATGCAACAATACCATGATGCACCAACATACTAGATTGACTTAGACCAACCTACAATCCACGAGAAAATGCTCTGAGCAATCCAATGTGTGCTCCTCCTCCTCGTGCAACTCTCTGCTCCAGCACGTAGGCTCACATAGTACTCATCACCCAGCCTTAAGATGCAACACCACTCAGCATGTATTCCAGTGCAAGGTAGAAAAATGTCTTCCAAGATATACATAAATACACAACTCTGACCACAAATTCTCTACGACTGAGTTGTGAGAAGTATAAGAAAATTTACTCCACCATAGCGCAGATCTCAAGTCTTCACTTCTACAAAGGTTGCCATAGCCCCACAATGGGCATCACACTAGATCCACTGCTCCACCACTGAAAACCCTCACCGTTTATCACACATTGAGAGGTCCAACTAAAAAAAGTAGGCCTATAACAAAGTGCAAAGATTAGCCTGCAAAAAGGAAACTCACCATGCACTTCGCTTGCTAGATCTACTCTCTGAATGGAAAATCATTGGTTAATAGAGGGAAAAGTCCACCGATGCATGCAAAACCACCAATGCACATAGATTCACCAATCCATGGCACCCCCATCCACTGATCGAGGAAACCATTGATCAAGCATGCATATCGACTTCACTAACACATCTGCACTTCCACACTGAGAGGGTTCAACAAAATACAAAGTTGGTGTCTTTAGTATATGCTTTGGTAGCATCGACCAATACTGTTGGATGCTTGTGCTTATTGGATATGATCACTCATTCATTAAATTGTGCAGGAGATATGTGGACATCAAGAGTAGGAACTCTACGCGACTGTACACTTTGTGTTCCGACTCGTCGAAATATATGTTGTACATCTCTGCCTTTGGATTGTCTTCAAGGATATTTGTGTCTGCTTGATCACTTAGGACTTTCTCTACTTTTAGACCTGGTGAAGTCAATGGGGTAACCCCTGGGTTCTGAGGCATGAGGTCAATATGTAGATATGACTTTGGCTGGACCATATCCATGTACATCTACTCTATCACATATTCAATATCTTGAGCTAAGTCCTACTCGTATGATTTCTGGCCCTCTCTGCTCTGTACTAGCTACTCAGATGAGTCTATAACGTGCATGGGTACAATTTCATCAATATGTGCATGTTGTGCCTCCTGCTATACCTGTTCCTGCTGCACTTCCCTCTCTCTTCTCCACAACTCTTATTATTCTCTGGCTGCTAATTTAACTCTTGTAACTCCTTTTCTATCACCTCCATCCTTTGTTTCTCTTTTAGTCTTTGCATGATCCTCTTGTCGCGCTTCAAACTCTTAGCCTCAGTCACCAAGGTTGTTATAAACACAAGTGAATATTCTTTGAACTTGTGGTTTTGTTCTAACTTTGCACTATCGACAACCTTCCTCTTGCCCTTGTCACACATAGGTCTGCTACCCTCTACTGCTACTAATGATGGTACTCTCTGAGATCCCGCTTCCCTGTACCTTGCTAATTGCTTTGAAACTATGCCGATCAGTTCATTGAGCCTAGAGGAGTGATAATAGTATCTCCATGGGTCTTCCTCATGCCAAAGACATGCCTCGTGGATCTAAGAAAATTGCACTCTCGCATAGTGGTCCTTCACCAAGAAATGCATGTCATATAGATTAAAACTTCTGGTGATGAAGGGGAATCCTTTGAATTCCTCCATCTCGGCCTCGGCATGCTTGAGATTCTAAATCTCATACAACCGATTCGCAAAGGAAGAGCGGGCCAACGTGCCTTCTTCTTCCTATGTAGTCTCATTTATAACCCTATGGTGATGTGATATTCCACCTCTTACATGTCGATCTTGTCCATGGAAAACTTTGGTAAAACATGCAAAGTTTTCTTCATGTTGTACATCTCTATGAAGGTGCCAATGGGTGAGGGATATCAATATGTTATGTCGATCAATGCCTCCATTACTGCCTACGATATTCAGGGTGGATCCTACTCAAATATCATTGTGTACACTGGGGTGAAAAAGTGGTCTAAAAACTATATGATAACTCCGCAGAAGCTGCATTCAGACAACAATCTATAATAAGTGTGCACCAAGGTTTCGAAGGTCTCCAAAGCCAACCCAAGCCTGAGAGCTGATGACAAGCACATAATGCATCCAGTATGTAAGAGGACATGTATATCTCTACTTTCTCACCCTTGGATGGATTCTGAGCTTCTGTCACATGTTCCTTTAATCTGAGAGCTAGCATGTTAGACTGGTTCAAGGTTTTCCTTCACTGCCTAGTTTGTCCATCATGATCACCCAACTCTCTGGGAAGGCTTTTGTGCTCTCTTGGCCATATAAGTGGCATGAAAATATGACCAAGTACTGATATGACTTTCGTACTATCTTAATCTTGTAAACATGTAAGCTTTTAATTGTAACATCATCTGTGGGAAAAAATTAGATAGGAGATAATCTGGTAGACGTGTTTCAAAACAACCAGTACGATTCATCTTCAAGACAAGATGAACCACATTGCCGATGAGAATATCTCCTATGTGATTTTTATAGAAAGATGTTGTTACAATTTATATAAATTTATTAAATAGTAGTATTAGATATTTTTAAGTAAATTATGAGATATTAAAATTGAAATTATTAATATATTTTTAATAATATTAAAATTACATTTTATTTATTTATAAATATAATAAATTTAATTCGTGATCTTTTTATATGGAAAATATAACTTTAAATTATAGAAAGGAAAAACTATTATTTTCACGATTGGCTCTATCTTTTGAACCAATTAATGTGGCTGATCCTCACGATGAAGTAGTAGTTCTATGTTTCAATTATTTCTATTTAAACAATGTTTTTCGGTAGTGAGAGGATTTTTCAGTTGACGCCTTTCGATCCAACAACTGTATTTCATCATGTGGACCAGATTATTTTATTTGTTGGATGTTTTCTATTTATTTTATTGTGTTGGATGTTTTCTCTAGTTGTGTTTATAGGGGATCCATAATCTACTATGAGGGTACATTTCAGGTAAACATGTAAACATAAATGTAAACATTTAACATATAATGTTTAACATTTAAGATTTTTAATTTAATGTCCATCCTCTTCAAAAATCAATCTAATTATTATTATATATAAAAAACACATATAATTTAGATATAAGAGGTTTAAGAACAATAAAAAAAGGTATGATAATAAATATATATAAATAAAACGAGGTTGGTAAATAAATAAAACATCTTTTTAGAGGTTATAAATAAATAAATAAAATAAATAGAGTATGGTAAATAATAAAATATATCATAAGATTAAATCAATATATAATTATATACCAAGTCACATGAAAAATACCTGTAAAAAAAGAGCTATGGTAATAAATAAAAATTAAAATAAATAAACCATTGTAGGTAAATAAATAAAACCTCATATGGATGGGGGATGAAAAGAGCGATGAGATAAACGAGGGGGGGGGAATGAAGTAGAGGGGAAGGAGAGGAGTGAGAGAGATAGATAAGGGTAATAGAGTGAGAGGGAGACATAAAGATGGAGGGGGGAGAGAGAGGGAGAAAGGGAGGGAGAGATTGAGAGGATTGGAGGGCAAAGCAAGATAGAAAGAGAGATGGGTGAAGAGAGAGGGAGGTAGGAGAGAAAAAGAGAGAGAAAGGATTAGAGAGATGACTTGAGAGATAGGAGGAGGTAGGAAGGGATAAAGAGATGGAGTTGGAGGGGGGGAGAGCAAGGAAAGAAGAAATACATAGAGAGTTAAAAGTGGAGAGATATAGAGGGAGGCAACGGAGAGATGGGATAGAGTGTGTATGTTTAGCGGTGACATAAAGAGAAAAAGAAGGAGATATGAAGAGAATGGGGAAGAGGAGAGAGGGAGAGAGAGAAAGAGGATTGGAAAAGAGAGAGAGAGAGAGAGAGAGAGAGAGAGAGAGAGAGGAAGGATGCAGGAGTGGAGGAGAGAGGGAGGGTTAGAGAGATGAAATTGGAGAGGGAGAGAGGGAGGGAAGAATAAAGACATAGATAGTGAGAAGTTGCGAGGGAGAAGGAGTGACAAGGAGATATGAAGATAGAGTGTGTATGTTTGGGTGTGAGATAAATACACAAAGGAGGAGAGATGGAGAGAATGTGAGAGGGAGGGATATAATAATAGATTTTGAGAGAGAGAGATAGAGGGAGAGAGAGGGAAATATAGATGAGGTTGGAGGGAGAGGGAGAGGAAGTTAAGAAGAAATACATAGAGAGAGAAATTTGGAGGGGAAGAGGGAGTGATAAGGAAGACGAATAGATGGAGAGAGGAGAGCAAGACGAAAGAGAGATAGAAGAGGGGGAGAGGTAGAGAGAGAGGGAGACAAGGGGAGGGAAGAGAGAGAGAGGGAGGGGAGTATGGAGGGATGGATAGATAGATTGGAGAAAGACAATGTACATTTTGGGGATGATATTGAGATACAAGTGAGATAGAGATATTGATGGAAGGTGAAGAGAGGGATAAAGAGAGATATGGAGAGAGGGAGGAAGAGATGGAGAGACTGATACATATGGAGTGAAAGAGCGTGTGTGTTTGGGGGCATGTGAGATAGAGACAAAGGAGAGATGGATGGTGATATAGATATGGATGGAGGGGGGAGAGAGGTATGAATATTTCTTTCACTAGACGCATTGATTTCAGTGTAGATGGTGATTCCTAATCCTATTTGATCATTTGCACTAGAGGAATTGATTTTATTGTATATGTTGACTTCTAATGATATTTGATTGTTTGCACTAGATGCAATGATTTCAATGTAGATGATTCCTAATTCTATTTGATTGCTTGCACTAAATACATTGGTTTCAATATGGATGTTGATTTCTAATTTTATTTGATTTATTACACCAGATGCATCGGTTTCAATGTAAATTATTTCTAATCTTATTTGATTGCTTGCACTAAATGCATTGATTTCAGTGTAAATGGTCATTTCTAATCCTATTTGATTGCTTTCACTAAATGCATTGATGTCAGTGTAGATGGTTTATAATACTAATCGATTACTTTCACTAGATCCATTGATTTCAATGTAGATGTTAATTTCTAATCCTATTTGATTTCTTACATTAGATGCATTGATTTCCATGTAGAATTTCTTTTCAAATCTTATTTGATTGCTTGCATTAGATACACTAATTTGAGTGTAGTTGTTGACTTATGATTTGATGTCTTTGGATGCATGATGGTACATTCATTTTAAAATGATTGGATTAACAATGTGCATTGGTTTCAATGTAAACACAAAAAATTATTGGCAATGTACATTGATTTTTGTGTTATAGCAATTCAACCTATTAATATTGGATAGAAAGAGAGACAAGGCATGATGTTTACTAAGATAGCTTGAGCTAAATATTTATATGGTTTACGATTTCAACTATCATTTTCATATAATCGATATGAAAAGATGACAAAACTAACAAGATTGACAATAGGAATAGCAAAAGAAAATAGTTTGAAATTGATCACAATGAATACAATTTGTAAATGACTACATTCTTATTATTCACATTTTTTATCATTCAACACTATTACATTGTCACATTCCATTCAAAAATTGTATTTCATTATTTTTCATCGTTAAATTTATTAACAAAAGTTATCGTTTGAACAAATTGAAGTAACTAAACAAATTTAAAATAAAAATGACTAGATTAATATGAAACATATCTAACATATTTAAAATAATTATATCAATACTAGATGCATTTACATATTATTGATAGAATTAATCAAATGTTCTATAGATTTTCCTTGGTCACACAACACTGAAACCACCGTAGATTCATCTTCACTCTGGATTTATCAAACACAAAGAGGGATCAAATCTCTCCAGGTGCAAACCTTTCCTCAAGTTTTTCACTCAAAAAAAGAGGTTTGCACCTTAAGAGATTTGCACCTTAAGAGATTTGATCTCTCTCCGCCCTTGATAGATCCAAAGTTAAGATGGATCTAGATTGGTACAATATGAAAGGGATGTTGTAATCTCTTGCCTTATCTTTTTATATAAAACTGAATATAAAAGTAGTTCACGCTGAGCAACTTGAATTCGAAATCAACATTGTTGTGAAGTATTATATAAAGCATGAAAATCCATTTTCAAAATCCCCTTAATCAAATTAATAAAAATAAAAATAATATTATTAATTAATAGTTGAAATAAAAATCGTTGTGAAGTATTATGTAAAGCAGGAAAATCCATTCTCAAAGTCCCCTTAATCACACTAATAAAAAAAATAAAATTAATTAATACTAGAAGTAAAAGGAAAATTGGTTTCTAGGTTTCGATCACTAAACCAGATCTATTTGTAACTCTAAAATATCATTTTAGGATATTAGTAATTATAAGTTCTAACCCGAAACCAATTTAGCTGCCTACAGATCTGAAAAAGGTCCCAAAGATGTAGATGAGGTGAGTTGTGCACAGTCACGGACATATGTAATCGTAGCATTTTATGAATTGCAAGGCCTGAGTGAGCAAAGCCATATGTATTGGTAGCAAAGTTATGACTCATGTTATTTCAGTGAGTGAGGTATAAAGTATTTCTTTTCTTAACAGAAACAATATAATGACAGAAGATCCAGAAATAAACGAGTGGATACGAAAAAAGTGAATGGTATCGATGCATCAAAATGATCACATGACATCATTGGCAAGAGGAAAGAGTTTGTCTTTAGGAATATTTCCCGTACTTGAAAATTAGAAAAATATTATTATACAATCTTTAAACTTTAAAGATTAAAGAAGCGTAACTGTACGCGAATATGCAAATCTTGCAGGCAAGGAAGTCAGGAATTTGAGGCCGTATAACGCAAATGAAACTAAAGAAAAAAACCCTGAAAACCCGTCTTAGATTTGGACGTGTGAAATCTTGACATATCCCTGCTTTGCCAAATGTTCTGAAATCTGAGTGTGAGGCTGTTATAGTAGTCCTATGTCCTAATTGTTATTAAAGCGTATTCTTCATATCTTGCAGTTACATGACCATGGTTTACGTATGGTAACGGTATAATTTTGCCTTCCCAGTGTTTTAATTTAGTAAATAATCATTTTAAATTTTAATAGATATATATATAATTGCAGTATACATGATAAAAAAAAAAAGTTGAAAAATATGCATTCATATACGAAGACGCAGGTGAATTTGAGGTTTCATCACCCTTACCACTTCAGTGCCCTTTGTGAACTCAGAGTAAGAGACTATTCCAAAGTTTAGTTAATTGATTAAAGGATAATGGCGTTGGAAATGCATTGTTTGGTT
>APFE030476025.1:347797-505546 GCA_000404065.3 Pinus taeda | reverse complement strand
TGTAATGAAAAATTATTGGTTTACTATCAAACTTATAAAGTATATATGGTGGACAAATAATATTCAAAATATGCAAAATATTTCAGTTCAAAAGGTTAAATATTGGTAAAATACTACACTACCATCTCATCCACAATATCCTACTTCTAAAACTTAAATTTGATGATATTTTTATTGTTATTACTCACCTAACATATTAAACCACTTATGTTGGTTAAAAACAAAGTGACTTATAACATGACGAAAGTTGAATTACATTAACAAAGAGATGGTGTGACATCATCTAGTAAACTTGGAAGAAAAATTAAACTACTCACTTTCAACCCCTTGGGCCTTTTGACATTATCTTACCTTACTATAGAGGGTGAACAAACCATTGCCTATTACAACAGACTACAAGGATATTTTGCATAACTATGATGTAAGCTAGAGTTTGTTACATGTGGAATTAAGTTCTACAACAAAGTTATTCTAGCATTAAGAATACATATAGTCATGGCCATAAATAATCTTGATAATACTTTATCATTTTCACAATATCAGTGAAATGAATACTTAGCCATCTAAAATAATTCAATGAAGAGAAATACTCATGAAACTAAAAGGGGCATATAAAAAGGTATAAGTTACACCCAATGTGAATGTCATAACCTATTAGTATGAGAATGCTACAAGAATATAACAAGGGAGTTTTACCACTTCCTACTAACCACTCTATGGATGTACAAACAACTAAATGATGAAGTTCATATTGCCATAATACTTGCAAGCTATAGCACCTAAATCATTTGTAAAAGTTCCTTCTATATCTCCTTTTTTTCACTTGTAATAATATTGGTCTATGTATAGCATGCCTTAGAGAATTTGTAAGTGTTATTTCCTTCATACATAGTTGTCAAGGCTTAGCTAGCATCGAAGTTGTTTTCTATGCTAAAACCTAGACTTATCCCCTCATAGCTCCTTCACTTTTTTCAATCACCCCTCATTGAAAACCTTCACATATTTTCATGTCCTCATTATAGAAATGGGAGGCGCGTTACCATTTCTTTATTTATAGTTTCTATCATCAAGCCTAGCACCTAGGTGAACACAACTTAGAATACACTCCATCAATGCCGATCATATCTTATCTTGGAATGTCTAATAGTTGAGTTCCATGTTCAACCAAATTGTGTGTTATTTGCCAAGTCACACCAAATACTCATATGCATAATCATTATGATCATCCCACTTGAACAATTTCTAACACACTCCTACCGTCTTTATGCTTAATGTCGCATTGACCCAATGTCCATTAATTTTTTTTTTATGGATGTGTAACCTATCTAAGAGTTTATGCTCCAAACTAAAGAATTCAACCTTAGTCAAAGAACATTACATCCATCCTCCATTAAGAACTTATGCATCCAAACTAAAGAATTGTAAGCTGAGCCAAAGAACATTACATCCATCCTCAATTCCAATGTGTGTATTTTATAGGAAATCCCAAATGAAAACACTCAATTTTGTACCATAAATAACATGATTGCTTTGCCAAGCTCTTTAGTAGTTAGGTATGTTGTGCCATCATGCAAGACGACCCTAGGCATGCTTCCCTATATTATCAACCCATTTTCAGAACTAATTGAAGTGTGCCATCGAGTGTCTCAATGGAAGGGACGACATGTCTATTATTAACTCCAGGGCATGGTTCTAGATATAGATTTTTCTGTAAATATATATAACAAGGTATAGATTTACACATGTATAGAAATATTATTATATCAAAAGACAAATAATTTTTATTTTACAACAAAAGAATTTTAATTTTTATATTATTATAAATCCTTAAATTTTGAGTCTTTGCATTCTCATCTCAAAGTCTCGTAACTCTATATCCATTTTAAATGATAAAGAAATTATGGATAAAATGAAATTATGTTAATGACATTTCGGTTGCGTTGAAATTTTCCAAACAATGTTTATTTTAATTTTGTTCCGTATAACACATTTCCACTCATTGGAGAGATGGTACCGAGCGTATATCCTAGATTTCTCCTGGCATAATGTCATATCAATGACTTGCATTCATTATTATCTAAATATATCGCTTATGAAAATACAACCATGATGGGGAGGATAACTATTAGTCCCACAATACCTAAAAATAAAATCAACTAAACCTAACAAAAATTATTTTATTAAATTGATGACTTTAATCGAAAGTGTGTATGATAAGTAATGATCATTATTCTTTTAACACCATAAAAAGAATTCTATCAAATATTCAAATAAGAGGAAGCATAATTTCACTTACTAGGAATAAAAAATTTATGACGTTTCCATTATCCATTCTTTAAGTATTTTTCAAAAACGATATAAGGACGCTGAGTGCAGTAACCACTTTTCATATTGATTATCAAAATTGTAGTGTGATTTAAAAAGTGGATAAACTAAGAAGTTTATTTTCTTATAAAAATAGGGAGTGCTTTGATTTGATTCATTCCTTTTGAAATGAACATTCTATCATTAAATTTATCACTTAGGAAAATTTTATATAAAATGTTAGAAAAATAAAAATAAGAAACAAAAAGTAATAATTGTTTACCGAACTTCCTATTAAATAACTATTGAGTGCTCTATGTTCATGAAGGATATATTGTCACGAAGACAAAGATTTCTATACAGATTTATTTTACATCTCACGTTTTCATATATATTAACTTTAAATTGTATTTGTTTATGTTAAATTGTATTTGTTTATGTGATGAGCTTTACTGAGAGACTGTCCCTCGAAGAACGCTTTCCTAATTCAACATTAACGACCAAGAATAAATAGTTTATATGCAAGTATGAGAGTTAGAACAACCACCTAGTATGTACTAACTAATTCCTAAACAAAGGCTCACACACAATTGACGAGCATACTTTCTTCAATAACACATTTCTCCATTAATTTCAATTCTCCCCCTTGATGGAGAAAGGGTTAACTACTACTCCTAACATCTCCCTAAAGAACTCAAATTTAATTCTTCCAACGGGCTTAGTAAAAATGTCTGCAGCATCATCACAAGTATAATAATATTCAATATGAGAAAGTTTGATTGAGCTCTTGTTGTCACATATGATAAGTGTTGCATCCTTTTGTTCTTCTTCAGAATCTTGGAGAAGTCTCCTCAACCAAACTACCTCACATATTGTTGCATACATTGCATGATACTATGCTTCTGCTGAAGACAAGGATACAAAGTTATGCTTGTTGTTGCTCCATGCAATGACCCCAGAACCAATGTTGAATCCATAACCTATTATGGATCGTCTGTTATCCATATTTCCAACCTAATCGAAATCTATAAACCTGTTAATCTGACATCAAACAAATCAATATATTTAATACCAACATTTAAGGTTCCTTGAAGATACCTTAAGACACCTTTCACTGCAACCCAATGATTCTCAAAAGTGTTTGACATGAATTGGCTCAATACACTAACTGTAAAAGCCAAATCTAGCCTAGTTGTAGTCAAGTAAATTACACTCCCAACCAGTTTTCCATACAGGGTTGCATCGACCTCTTTAAAACCATCATTATTCTTAAGTTTGGTATTCTTCTATAAAATCATTGAGGTAGCTTTGCACTGATCCATTCTCAACTTTTTGAATAATCTCCTTACATACTTTTCTTGAGACAGAAAAGTCTCGCCATAATCCCTCCAGACTTCAAGACCCAAACAATAGTGTAAATATCCAAGGTCTTTCATCTCAAAAACCTGTGACATCTGCTCTTTGATTTCCTTAATGAGTTCATCACCATTTCCTGTAATGATAAGATCATCTACATATAAAGAAATAAAAACAATTTTCCCCTCTTCATTAAACACGACATACAGATTAGGGTCATTCTTGCTTCTTTTATAACTATGTTGTAGAAATGAATCAATTTTATCATAACATGACCTCGGTGCCTGTTTTAATCCATATAATGTTTTTTTAAATCTACAGACAAAATGCTCCTCCCTCTCTTTAAGAAACCATTCAGGTTTCATTAAATAAACTTTTTATTTTAATTCCCCATTTAAGATTATAGATTTCACATCTAGCTCATGTACCATCCAATGATGTTTGGTAGATAAAGAAATTAACATTCTAATTATGTTTAATTTGGCTACAGGGGTGAAGGTTTCCTCATAGCCTATGCCTTCTTTCTGCGAATACACCTTTGTAACCAACCTAGCTTCTTATTTGTCTATGATCCCATCTGCTTTCAATTTAGGCTTGTATAACCATTCACAAGCTATGGGTTGTTTGCCTTCAGGTAGTTCAACTAGACCGCAGGTTTTGTTTTCAAGTAATGACTCATATTCCTCTTCCTTGGGTTCCCTCCATTCACTATATTGACTTTCTTATTTATAATTACGGGGTTCAACAACATTTAACATACTTGTTATAAGAGCATGATTCATATATCCTGCTAGAAACTAAATTTTCCTACATAATATCCATAGTGGTGGACTTGCTTCAAATATGTTTTGATCATCCCTTGGTGGACTTGACCTGCTAACTGCATATGTACCATCCACTTCTTCATTTTTCCATTGTTGCACCTGATTCTCATGGTTTCCCCTTGTTTCATCGCTTCCACCTTCCCCCAACAAATGCATGTGCCATTCTTCATTGCCTCTATCACGGTTTCCATCATCAACCTACTCATGGAATACTACATCTGTACTTGCAAACACTTTATGAGTAGAGAGGTTAAATAATTTATAAGCATTATACTCTCTATAGTACCCAACAAAAATGTGGTTAATGACTTTTGAATTTAGTTTCTTCATATCCTCTTCTGGAACATGAGTGAAAGCTTTGGAACCAAAAGCTATAAAAAAATTAATTGTGGGCTTAGAACCTAGTAAAGCTTCAAATGGAGCTTTTAAATAAAGGCTTGTTGTTGGACTCCAATTCTTCAAATATACTGCAATATTTATTGCTTCTACCTAGAAACCATTAGACACGTTCTTACCTTTTAACATGCTTCATGCACACTCCACAAGGTTTTTGTTCTTCCTCTCTACAACCCTGTTCTGTTGAGGAAAGTGGGGTACTATTAACTTTTGACCTATCCCATATCCCTTGCAATATTTGATGAAACCACCCTTCTTGTATTCTCCCCCTTCATCTAATCAAATAATTTTGATGAATATCCCTGTCTATTTTTCAGTCATGCTTCTCAACTCTTTAAAATATTCAAAAGTATGACTCTTCTTTATGAGGAAATATACCCAAGTAAATATCATGCAATCATCAACAAATAATAAGAAATAATAGGCACATACTAATGACCTCATATGCACAATGTCTAGTATATATGTCTTATTTCTAACTAAGTTTACGGGAAAATCATCTCTATGCATCTTCCCTAGAGAAAATGCTTCATAATCAACATGAAATTTCTTTAGAACAGGAAGACCATTGACCATACCTCATTTCTAAAGTAGCACTAGGTCATTAAAATTGATATGACCAAATATTTGATGCCATAAGTCTTCTACAGTCATAACTGATGAAGTCAAGGCTTGGTGTGGTACACTTCTTACATTCAACTTATACAGTTCTCCCACTTGAATACCTAATGTAATTGGTTTCATACAATCCAACAGATATTTAATAACACAATAAGACTTAAAATACTCTATCTTAAGACTTTGATATGTTATCATAGAAACAAAGATTAGATTCTTTTTTATTTTGGGTACATACATTACATTTTCAATATGGCTAATATTTCCATCATGAAATACGATAGGAACATTACCATACCCTTTTATTTGGTACCCTTTATCATCACCAAGGTAGTTATTAGCACCACTGTCGGTTTCTTTGAAATTTTAAAACCAGTGTCTATTACTTGTCATGTGAGTGGAATATCTTGAGTCCACAAACCAAGTTTTTGCTTCATCATCCTCTGCGGAGAAAGAAAAATCAGATACAAATAATGTGAGTTTCTCATTATGATCTTCATAAGCAAAGTTCCTTGTATCATTCTTATGTCAATGTCGATCTTCATCAAGCTTCTTCTTATTGTAATTTCTATCAATTTGACCAACTCTACCAAAATAAAAATATTTGCGTCTTGAATCAATTATGTTTGAAGGCATAAATTGAGGTGGCTTTCTTTGTAGTGTATCTCCGCTTTTCTGTCCCGCACTTGACTTAGCTATGAAGGGAGTATTCTTCACCATTAAAGCAAGATCTTGAACCCTTGGGTTTCAAAGTCATTCACCTTTCTTCATCTTGCATCGGGATCCCTGTCAATTCTTCAAATTTGGGGCTTTCTCTCTCACATTCAAGTCTGTGATAAACATTAGATAGTCATTAGTCATACCATTCATGGTAATTTTGATTGATTAGTTTCTGGCATTGTCTCCCCTATGTCGCCATGCTTCTCTCTCAGCTTCTTGATTCGAGAGATGAATGCAACCACTGATTCATTCTCCTCCATTTTAATGGAAAGAATCTTGCGCTTTACAAACAAGAGGAGATTTACGTTTTTGATCTCTTATAGGTCCTTGAGAGTTGTCTAGATGTCAGCTGTTGATTTACATTCTCAGATGTGAGGGATAATACAATACTTAACTCAAAATTTTAACAACACTTTCACTTTAGCCTCCCTCTTTTCCAAGTCTTGGATTTTTGTTGTTATTCCACTTGTAGATATGGTTGCCTTCAATTCATTATCACTAGCAATCTCCCATGTGTTTTTCCCCTCAAGAAGGGTCTACAACTTGAATTTCCAATTAGAGTAATTGGATCCATTAAGATTATTGCTCTCATTCAGTTATGCCTCTACCATATGATTATTCATCTTGACAGCTCTACCTCAAAAAAATTTCGACCATTAGCAAAAAGAAATAGATGTATCTCTAGATCTCAAAAAAATGGTGCTCTTATTAAAATACAACCCCTTCAAATGGGTGCACAAAAAACAAATCGTTCTTTTTTAAAGGATATAGAAACCCTCCCTTAAGAAAAATGTAAAATCCTTTTAGATGGGTACCCAAAATGATTTTCCTCTTAACAATATTATAAGCCTTCGTTTAAAAAGTATTCAAAGAAAAATATATTAACCATACCCTTGTTTTGCTCATAATAATGGATCCGTCACGCTTATTGCACGACCACTCTTTCTTTGTGTCTGGGATGTGCCACCAAGACACCACCTCAACTCTGCAACGCTCTGCACGCAACAATACCATAATGCACCAACAAATTAGATTGACCTCCACCAACCTACGATCCACGAGCAAATGATCCGACTGATCCAACGCATGCTCCTCCTCCTCACGCAACTCTTTGTTCCTACACGAAGGTTCACATAACACTCATCACAGAGGATTAAAATGCAACACCACTGAGCACGGATGCCACTGCAAGGTAGCCAAATTTCTTTTTAGATATACACAAATCCGTAGCTATGATAAAAAATTCTCTACTATTGAGCTGCGCCAAGTCTAAAAAAATACTCTACCACAGCTCAGATCTAGGGTCTGCACTTGAACAAAGGTCGCCACAGCCCCACGATGGGCACCACGCCAGATTTGATACTCCACCACCAAAAACCCTCATCGTTTATCACACTGTAATAGGTCCACCTAAAAAAATAGGACTGCAACAAAACGCGAAGATCAACCTATAAAGAAGAAACATCATGCACTTCGCTTGCTCGATCCACCCTCTGAATGGACATGCACTGGTTAACAGAGGAAAAAATCAACTGATGCACGCAGATCCACCAATGCACACAGATCCACTAATCCATGACACCCTCGTCCACTGATCTAGGGCACCACCTATCAAGCATGCATATCGACTTCACTAACACTTCTACGCTTCAACGGTGAGATGGTTCAGCAGAATACAAACATGAGGGCTTCAGTATATGTTCTGGTAACATTGGCCAATGCTCTTGGATGCTTGCGCACATCAGATACAATCACTCATTCTTCAAAATGTGTAGTAGATATGTGGAAATCAAGAGTAGGCACTCTGCGCAACTATACAAATTTGTGCTCTGACTTGTTGAAATATATGTTGTGCATCTCTGCCTCCAAATTGTCTTCAAGGATCTTTGTGTCTCCTTGACTGCTTGGGACTTGATCTACTTTCATATCTGGTGAATCCGGTGGGTTAACCTCTTGGTTCCGAGGCATGAGGTCAATATCTTGATTTGACTCTAGCTAGACCATATCCATGTCCATCTACTCTATCATCTATTCAATCTCTTGAGCTAAGTCCTACTCCTGCGATTAATCACCCTCTTTGCTTTGTGCCAGCTACTTAGATGAGTCTATAACCTATATGGGTACAATTTCATTAATCCGTGCATGTTGTGCTTGCTCATATACATGTTCCTGCTGCACTTCCTTCTCTCTTCTGTGCAACTCTTGTTATTCCCTGGGCTGCTGCTTTAACTCCTACAACTTATTTTCTATTTCCTCCATCCTTTGTTTCTCTTTTAGCCTTTGCATGATCATCTTGTCGTGCTTCCACCTCTTGGCCTCAATCTCCAAAGTTTCTTTCAACACAAGTGGATATTCTTTGAACTAATAGCCTTGTTCTACGTTTGCACTATCGACAACCTTCCTCTTGCCTTCGTCACACGTAGGTTTGCTACCCTCTACTGTTGTTGATATTGTTCTCTGAGGTCCTGCTTCCCTATGCTTTGCTAACTACTCTACAACTATGCTGATCGATTCATTGAGGAGTGATAAAAATATTTCCATGGGTCTTCCCCACACCAATGACATGCCCTTTGGATCGAAGGAAATCGCACTCTCACATAGTGGTCCTTCACCAAGCAATGCAGGTCATATAGATTAAAACTTTTGGTGTTTAAGGTGAATCCTTTTAATTCCTCCATCTCAGCCTCAACATGCTTGAGATTCTAAATCTCATACAAGTTGATACACAAAGGAAGATCAGGCCAAGGTGCCTTCTTCTTCCTATGAAGTCTCGCTGATAACCCTATCGTGACATGATATGCCACCTATTGCATGATGAGCTTGTACATTGAAAACCTTGGTAAAACATCTGGAGCTTTCTTCGTGTTGTACATCCATATGAAGGTGCCAAGGGGTGAGGCATGCCAATCTATTATGTCAATCAATGCCTCCATCACTGCCCACAACATGCAAGGTGGATCCTGCTCAAATATCATTGTGGACATCGGGGGTGAAATAGTGGTCTAAAAACTATATGATAATTTTGCAGAAGCTGCATCTAGAGAACAATCTGCAATAAGTGTGCATCGAGGTTTCTAAAGGTGTCCATGACCAACCCAAGCCTAGGAACTGATGACGAGAACATAATACATCCATTATGTAGGCAGACATGTATATCTCTACTTGCTCACCCTTGGGCGGATGCTGAGCTTCTGTCACATGTTCTATCAACTTGAGAGCTAGCATGTTAGACCAGTTGCAAGGTTTTCCTGTGCTAACCAATTTGTCCAAAGCGATCACCCAACTCTCTAGGAAGGTCTTTATACTCTCTTGGCCATATAAGCACATGCAAATATGACCTATGTAGTATATTCATCCTGTAAAAATGGATGGGTTTTCTCTTGAACTTAGTTGGCTCTTTTACCCAACTCTTCAAGATATCTCTTGAGTTTGCACTGCTTCTGGGTCTACAAAAGGGTTTCCCCATTGCGATCACCAGTTGTGGCAAGTGATACATCTCCTAAAAGTACTTCACTATAAAGGTAGCAAGTTGTGGTCCACTTGCACTTCTTAACACCATTGTCTTTGGATTAATATGTGAGACAATCTAGTGGATCATGTTCGTGCAAAGAAACATGAGATACTTGCATGCAATCCCCTACAAGCTAGACTTGTGAATGTTGACATAGACCTTATAGTCTTCCAGATTTCCCTCAAATGTGCCTGAGAATGTATCACTGATGTCCATACATTTCATCTTGATATGTTTGTCTACGAACAACTTGGTGTCTATATAGAAAGGAAATATCATAGACACCTTATCAAATGCATCTCCAGTTGCGCTTTCGATAATGTCCTTTGACCCTACTCTCTTGGAGGCCATTGAACCTATGATAGCTCGAGACGTAGCAACACTGAAGGCACGAAATTTTTCAGTTGAAGAAAAACCAAATTTGAGGACTGACAAGCAACATACCCAGGTGACTAACTTGGAACATTGCCCAATTTTCACCGGGAGATTGGGAGACTGACTACCAAAACTGTGCAAGGCATAGTCTGGGCTATCACGAGGCTGGCTAACCACTGGAACTTCATAATGCATATTCCATCCTGGCCTACTAAGGACTGAAACTTTGGAATATACAGTTTCATTCAGCAATGATATGCAAACCCACAATCCATTGTGCAATTTATGGGGCCAACAACGCACTACCTTTCGAAACTACACAAAGAAAGATTGGAGGCCAGTGTTGGGCCAAATTTTCAATGTTTCTGGAGGGAAGGTAGAACCTTCACTCTCGAAAATTCACATTTCTAGCTGGGAAAGCCAAGATTTACGCTAAGGTGTGACTGCAAGATTCGAAAAATGGGAAACTAAGCATGTGTGTGAAGTGAGTTGCCACAATGACATCCATTAGTGCAGAAACAATGCCATGCATGCGACAATAATGAGATGTAATGAAAAACTTGAAACATTGCTTCTACAAGATAACATACATTAAAATGAAAGCATGCATTCAACAAAAGCAAGAAAAAAACATTCACAGAAAGTGAAATACAAAAAATGACAAAAAAGTAGTAAAGGACATGAAAATTGGACATACTTGGAAAAAGATGAGATGCTCCTATATGCGGTGTGTGATTTCTGAACTCCAAGATTGATGTGAGGAATGATTTGTGCAACATCAAATAAATAAGTTTGAAAATGGTAAGGCTTATGACGTGCATGCCACAAATATAGGAAGATGCAATGCTTGGAGGGAAGTTCTTGAAATGACCTTTGCCTGTAACTTCTAGCTGCTAAAAATAGATCCCTAAAATCTAGTGATGTTTTTTTTCTTTTTTCTTTTTTATTTTTCAGGAGATGCAGCCCATGCATGAAAATTAGGATTTCTCAGTTCTGGGGGGAACCAGCCATCGTGGGAGCACATGCAATGACTTGCAAGTCCAGAATGACATTTGTGTAGTTTTTGGATGAGAAAGACTTCTTGCCCCTCATGAATTGTAAAATTTCTAGACTGAAGCGCTGGTTGTTAGTCAGAATTACACATTTTCTAATTTGAAGCATAGTGTTGTGGTAGATTGTGTAGTTTTTAAAGGGTAGGCTACTTGGCTAGATTGTGCGTTTATGGAGCCCAGCAAGAAGCCCAATTAGATTGTGAAATTTATGGAGGGAAGGTTATTTCCCCTCCAGAATTGCGCAATATTCTAGGTGAGAACATCAACCAAAAAATGGTTAAGTCTGGAATGTTACCCTATGGGTGGGCGGCAAACTAGTTGACCAACACAGGCTGGTAAGCCACTGGAACTCAGTTGAAGCTTATGTACTTGGACAGTGTAAGATATGCTGCCAAGGATGCTTGGAAGGGAGGCTCCAAAATGAAGCTAAGGAAAAATTTTGGAGGGTGGTTGTAGCCGCTACAATAGGTTACCGAGAGATGCTATGGTATGTTGCATGTATAGAACAGTGCTAAAGTCGACAAGTTACTTGTATTGTGTCCCCTCATAGATCAAAATTTTAAAGTTTTTTATTATAATATTATGGAACTTTTCAATATTTAAGCTATATTTAAATGCTCTTATGAGAACACAATGGATTTATATCATGATTAAAGAGTAATACTCGCAAATATGCATATCATAGTGGGATAGTTACACAATTGGTATTCATGGTAAAGCGTGGCCATCATATTAAAGCTTGATAACAAGTAAAGCATATATGATAAGAATATGATTACTTGAGTTGTACATTTACATGTATGACTTTCATGTACGACTCATTTTGGGGATGCAATGAGCTGCATGGATATGCCTTCATGCGTGAAGGAACCACAATTCTGACAACTAAATTTTGATAAAACCAAAGAGAAATTTACCATGTATGTGGGAGACTATGTGGTTTATTTGAATTGAGTTAGATACCGTAAAGGTCAAATATTAAACTACATTTATTTTAAAATTCGTTAAATGAATTTTGAATCGAGTACCTATATATATGAGAAAAGTTGATATTAATCATTACAATTATGTCAAATATTTATGTTTTTGGATAAATAAATTTTAAGGGGGAGAGAGAATCCCTAGAAAGCTATATTGGAATGAGACAAAATTGATTAATTCAATAAGTAACAGTGGTTGGTAGATTATAGTCTAAAATTGCATGGTTGTTATATGAGGGAAAATTTTAATAAAATACAAACAAAATGAGGTAAATTAGTAATAATTCGTCACCTTATTCTACCCATATCCAAAAATAAAATTATGAGTTGTATGTTTTATAAGTAAGGACATAACTTAAGAAAATTAAGTTAAGCTTAAAATATCCTAAGAAGGGATGGAGAAAGACAAGTCTTATTTGAGACTAAGTACCTTAAAAGTTGTCTTTCAAATTTAATGTGGTTGTGTTGATCAGTGCACATGTAGGTAATGATGTAATTTACTATGGATGTGGTTTGCCAATGGTAATAAGAGAATGTTCCAAATACACTTTAATAGAGGAAACAAGACCTTAGCATAAAATTATGCCTAGTTAATTTAACATGCATTGGTTGGAACCTATGGGATTCTAGTTGAGTAAAGCAAGAGGCATAAAGTACATGTCAATATAAACTAAACTAGGGATGAGATTGTAAAGTGTGTGCATCAATGTAATACAACCTACTGTATATGTATTTACATTAATAATTATATGATAAGAATGTCAATAGACTGACCTCAAAAGTACATCTAGTGTAAATACATAATGGAAATCTAGAAGAAAATTCTTGGAGCTTCTTGGGTGATAGTAGAAAGACAGTGTTAAAATTATGAGCACCTTCTCAATAGTTCACTTCAATACTAATGTGTAAAACTTTGCAACTTAAAGGTGTGCCTTAATGTGCATGTCTGTGCAAATATAAATGGGGTTCTAGGGGTAACATCTCACAAGCATGAACCTTTCCAATCTAGAAAATGAACTGGGATCTGACAAATGTACTTCTTGCTATAAGTAATAAGAGTAAAATGAACTCTATGATTCTACTCAATATAAAAAAAGTACATATAGTGGGGCTTTGTTCTTTACACCAATTTCAAGTAGCTTGTGTTTATACACTAGATTCGAAACATCACTCCAAATTAGTAAGCATAGATTGGGTAAAGAAATATTGTTGTGCAAAATTACCACTCATGATGATCTAAATATGTAATGTTAGAAGTAAAATAACACATAGATCAAGCAATATAAGAGAGGATAATTGATCTCTTGTGTTAAGGATGATTTAATGTGTTAACATATAAATACCATGGGGTCACACCCTCACATAAAAGGGTGTGAAATTGTGAATATTATAGCCTTCACTTATAACTCCTATATGGGAGATGTCTGTAGGAGAATATTGTTTATTCAATGACGTTTAGACCTACACAGAATTCATCATAACCAAGGAGGTGTTGGAAAAAGTACAAAAAGAGCAATAGTAAATCATATCACATGAATTATTTAAGTGTGGAATAATTGTTAAGAACCAATCAAATTTGTTTTTGGTTAAAGACAAGCTGAGATGGTTATTAGACTTCAAATATCTATGATAGAATGATTATCATAGTTAATAGTTTGCTTTATAATTAAGTGGAAGGTATATTCCATTGTTGATAATACCTTGTACAAGTGACAGATTTAATCCAAAATCTAAAAGTTATGGGTATGACTGAGTTGTAGTATGCAGGATGCATGTTATGATACTATTATTTTTATATTGTTGCAAACACATGACAAATGAAAATGATTTCTAAATAAAAGCACTTGAATAATATGACATAAACTTTCATTGGTTGCAAAAATAACATAGGTCCATGAAATTCCATATAAAATAAGCACATTGTGTTCCACTTACTTAAAGGTAAAGGAGGAAATTTTGGCATAATAATAACATGCTCGGAAACATGTGGATAAAGTATATGTCGTGCAGGTGATGCTGTGGACATTGGTATGGTGTACTAGTGGTACAGATGGTACTATGTAGAAGCAATATGTATGGTACCAGTATGAATGCATGTGTTGCAGGATAGTATATCACATATGTAGATGTGTGTGTAATACACAATATGTGTAGGTATGCATGAAAACACTGTGGATTTGTATGACATGGGACCTAACCTACTGTGTGCATAGAGCAAGGAAGCTAAGAAGTGATTCAAGGATAGTTAATATTGGTTTATTTGCAGTTTTGTATACATGTGATTATGGTTCTGATGAAAACATATGATTATGATGGGTATGTGTGAGCTAACTTGTTATTATATTTTGTACATATTGATTTAGAAAATGTACAGGTTGGCTTGTTGTATGCAGAGAAATTGGAGGAAGCAAGTGTTCGTAAAGGACACAAAGTCCTTGAAGAATTCAGGGGGAGAACATGCATTCCTCAAATAAAATGAATAATGGGCCATATAAGTCATAACTACTTTAATAGTAGTGTGTATTAAATTAATTGTGGTAACCATAGATGATTTTTTGTGTCTAAAAACTCTCACAAAATTGATTGTAACCAATATTATAGGTAGCAATAGAAGGGGATGTGTTGGGAGAACTCCTTGGTAATCGATATATTCTATCGGAAGATTTGCATCAGATGACCAAGCTATGGGAGCCTGTGAATTCATAGACAACTACCTGTGAACGAGGATGTAGTAATGCACCGAGGATGGTGTAAATTTAAGGGCGGGAGTATGTAACACCCATCCCTTGTGTGTCAAATGATTGCGAACCTAACCTAAGGAAATATAAGTATCACGTGTAATATGAAAAGTAAATACATTATTAAATAAATTAATTAGTTAATCACTTGGAAGAGTGAGACACCAAGAGATGAGATTCTTGCCAAATCCCATTGAGTAATGGGATAGGATAAATCTTTCATGATAAAGCTTCTAGATGTAATTATAGATAAGATCAATGGATTGGAGATGAATATCCATCGAGAAAAACATAAAAGTTGTGCGAGAGAGAAAGGAAAATATTTTATCAGGAAAAGCTTCATGGGACACAAACGAGAGCTTTTCTGAGATATGCCAAGGCAATTGGATAAAACATCCACCTAAAAGTGGGATGTCGCTAAAGAAAACTATATCATGAAAGACGGTATTAAATACCCATTACATAGTTCAATTGGAGGTAGTTGATCCATGGCAAGAACCTCGACTTGGGGTTGAACTAGAAGTGTTAGTTCTATGGTGGAGTGGTGGTTCTCCATTCTCCAAGTGATGTTCTCTCTCTTTTCCAATCTAGTCAGATTCTCTTGCATGATATGTCGGTATGTTGGTTTCTTACCCTCTATTTTATTTCTTACTTTGGAAGTGGTTAAATAATTCAACTCGGATGTATGGATGGTTGAATTATCTTTATTATAGGAATGATGAATTTCTTATGCCTGCGACTCTTACTGCATCATTGTGCAATGCTAGTTGTAGAAGTATAGTAAGTAATTGACATTACTTGTGCCAATAAGCTATCAGACTCATGATAGAATCTGCATGGGATAATTATGCATAAGTATAGATTCTTGTACTAACTTGGTTATGAGATGATTATATGTGAATATTGAGATATCTAGTAAATCTAAACTTGATCATCATTCGGTTTAGGGAAGGAACATAATACGCCTCTAACTTTTGTGGTGTCTCTAGATTAAATTTGAAAACATTTATTCATGCGACATTTGTGTATGTGGAACAGTTATGAAAAAATGCTTCTACTAATATAATCGATGATTCAAAATTATCTATATCATGCACATCATAAGACTCGCTTCGAGTTAGGCCAGCTAGATATGCATGTTGAATGATGTGTTGGTTAGTAACATTTTTACTATGATCATTATGCATGGCCACAATAACTACAATAGACATAAGTTAATTTTTCATTAATGTTTGTGTGAATTAATTGAAGGATTTTATGAGTTCCATAGTCCTTCTCTACAATTTGTAAATTATGCTTAATGTTTCATGTGACATATAAGTCTTCTTAATGAATCTATAGTTCCCCATCATGGATCTAGTAAAGCATAGAGAGAGTATGAATTACTATGGTTCCTTACTTTAATGAGCTTTGATTATTAAGAGAATGAGTATAATTTCATGATTAATACCTATCCATGTAATGACAGTGAAATTTTTATTGTGACAACGGTTGGTTGAATCTTAATAGTAACAAAAGAAAATTTTTAAATTAATGGAGCCTAGTAGCTGATTCCCCGTTAGGCTCACTTACGTTAGAGTTTCAAACCATCTAATGTCGTTGATTCTCAAACCATCTAATGTGGTTGATTCTCAGAACACAGGTTAAAAAATCAGTTAGTGAGAATGTTTAAATAACAAATATGCATTTGGTTCCAGAGTTAGCCTTTAGGAAATAACGGTTAAGAATTAGTCATTAAAAATTAGTTCAATAAATTTATATATAAATTATGATTTTGTTATGCTTTATTCTATTTTATTTTATTAATATTTTTAATTAAAATAATATTGAATTACTAGTTAGAGAAATTCGATAATAATATAATAAGAATTGAATATTTGTAAATATATAATCATATATTAAAAATAAGATTAATATATTTATCAAATGGTTATCAAATAAAATACTAATATTTCAACAATAGATTCAAATATTATTATATTAAAATATTGGAAAAAATATTGGAAAAAAATTATATATATAATAATAAATAAAATATAAAAATAAAAAACAATTTACAAAGGTCGGGTGAGGATCCAACTTCTACTTAACTTCCATCATGGCAATGATCCCAGAATCCTCGATGCAGAAATGATGATTGGATGTCGAGAATCCTCAATGCACACATGATGATTGGGTTTCACTGTAGGTTCAACTAACATTGAGGAACAAGGGTGATTGTGCTTAATATGAGGAACAAGGGCGATTGTGCTTAATATGAGGAACAAGAGCAATTGTACTTAATATGTGCTGCATATTCTTGGATTCTCCGGTTAATAAAGCGATAAGTTTCCCTAATGTAAGGAATCCCACAAGAATACTGGATGGAGTAGACCCCTTCCATATTTTTAGGGTTTACAAGGTCCTCTACTGATCTAAGATTTAATATTTTTATTTTTTTTATTTTTATTTTATTTATATTTTTATGTATTTTGACTTGCTCAAAATTTTAAATATTACATTACATCTTTACCACCATCCATGTTTCTCAACACAATTATTATAATAAATAATATATATATATATATATAATATATATATATTATATATAAAAAAAAACATGAAACAATATTAGATTTATCTTTTTTTTCCATAGCCATTCTTAATTTGTAAATGGCTTTTGTTACAATACCATGGGTCAATACCATGGAATACTATGGCTTATCAATACCACATGTCCAAAATAGAAAACTATTCCATAAAATATGAATACTTTAGATTAATTGCATTAGCCTAATTTATAGACTAAATGGTCTTTTTCAGGACCATTTTTCTGATTAATTTTAATGAAAATATGACAGAAACTTTTAAAAAATTGAGTTTAATGAAAATATGACAGAAATTTTAAAAAAAATGAGTTTAAATTGCTTTTGGAAGGTGCTAAATTCAAATTGTATGACAGATTTTAGTGAATTTGGGTGGAAAAACCTATTTTAATTATGTTAAAAAAAAACTATTTTTTCACTAAATTGTCACGGGACGATTGGACCTAGAGTTAAATGAATCAACGCTAGTCGAATAATACCGTGGATTTATTACCCTCGGTTCACACGATGGTTGGATCTGGAGTTGAATGAATCCACGCTATTATATATTTGAAGGGCAACTTCATGTATTGAGCTTACGAGGTCATCTTCGGCCTGTAAGATTATCTTTGGCGATCAATGACAAGATATCGATTATTCATGGAGAGGAAAAGGGTTTATAGTGCAATATTATGTGCGATCATGATGATCAATTATGCTGTTGCTGCGCGCACAGCCTACCTGAATGTTGAGCGATCTGCTAGCCTGCATGTGAAGCAACGGGGCACATATAACCCAGATTCTGCGTGGGATGTGGAGCAGCGACATATATATCGCAGATTCTACACGGGGTGAAACGAAACCCAAAAATCGCCGAATGCTGCCTTAAGGCCCTAGCCAGTGTCTCAGCGATGGCTATGGCTGTCCTCCACCACGTCCACCGCGACCGCCTGTCAAATCTAATTAGGCTACTGTCTAATTTATGATAATAATAGTCTTTGTGCTGGAACTATTTCTTTGTCTACATCATATATAATAAATAATGATCCGGCTAGAACAGTTGTCCTTGTGCTTGAATTATATCTTTGTCTACTTCATATATAATAAATAGTGTTGCGGATCTCTTTACATATGCTGGTGTAAATCAAGATTTCACAGTGCAATTTTGGTGATTCGCTTTATAATATCTGGTCTGACTAATATTTCTTTTTGATGTAAATCAAGATTTCAAAGTGTAATTTGGGTGAATCGCTTTATAATTTCTGGTCTGACTCACAATTTTTTACATTTTAAAATGTAAATTTCTGTAATCCATAATATTTATAAGTACATTAGACAATTTACAGATCACAGTTTTCTAATTACATAACGTAGTTCGTCATGAGATGAAGATGGAAAAAGTAATAAAAATTTTGAAATTTTTTATTTTAATAATGGTTAATTAATTATATTGTTTTGTAATTAATTTTTATATAAAGTATTTTAATTGTATTTGCTGTAAGGTTAATTATATATATTTTTATAAAGTGTAATGAAGATTTTGAATTATATCTAAAAATTTTACATTCTTTCAAGTGTATTTTAGTTTATATGGAAAAGATGTGGTAATGTTCTGTCTTTTATATTCAACCATTACATATAAAATATAAATTTAAATAATATAATATTAAATAATTTTATTGTTTTGACCTAATCAAAACTTATTTAAATTTAAAAATATAATTAGAATAAAGGTGAAAATATAATAATTAAAATAAAACAGTCACTTTAGTGTTTGAAATTATTGGGCTCTAGTTTAGATCCATTTAAATCTAGATCTATCAAGTTTCTAGTGATCTCAAACCTCTAAAAGTGCAAACTTATTTTAGAATGAAAAGAGATTTATCCAAAATTATAATAAATCTAAACTAATTATATCATTTTTAATTTTATTCCATCAAAAATAAAATATAGTTTTTAGTATTTAAAATATAATAATGTTAATTAATAACACCCAAATATAATACAACTAAGTTATTGATTGATTTTCTATTTTATATAAAAACTTAATGAAAGTCCTGTTGGGAAATTACAAAGAATATCACTTTCAATGTATGTTAACAGTGCCTCTTCTTGAAGTTAAATTATATATAAATTTATTAAATATTAATTAATATTTTAAAGTAAATTATGAAATATTAACTTGATGTTACCAACTATATTATATTCTAAAGAATAAAAAATAAAAATTTGTAATTAACAAAATAAAAAAAACAACAAAAGTATATGATGAAATAACAAAAGTATTTATGACTCTCTATTGTTATTGCCCCCATTATCTTTCTTGCTTAGGATCAGAGCATTGTTGTTTTCAAAAATATGTTTTGATCTTGGGTCAATTCTTAGCATGAACCACCAATCCCTATCCAGCACATATCGGTAAAAAAAAACTTTGTTGCAGTGTTTTGGAAAAACGTAAGGCTCCCTAGCATCAAGCCAGATCATTCTAGAGTTGATAGATATCAGCCCACTATCATGATCTTCCTTTACATTTCTTTGATCAAAGGTGTAGCACCACTTGAACCTAGAAATAAGACATTAGAACAAGATAATTCCACTTGAATGATCTCTTGTATTTTTCCAACGTAACGTAACGTCCTCTGCATTAGGTTTTGATTGTCATGGCTACCAAGACTAGAGTGGTCGAACTCAAGTTCCACTCCACAGTCTTGTTTCATGCATTCATCATTGACATCGTCCATGCCAGAATGATTTCCATATGGCCACATATATAGGAACAAATGCACCTATAAAATTTGAAAAAATCATAGTGTCATATGTCTAATAACACAAACATAGTTAGAAATATAAAATATATATAGATACTACAATACAAAGGTATAGTATCAAGTTAAAATTGTATAGAAATAGATTACAATTATTGATATTCTGCACCCAATCCCTACGTTTAGCGCATCCTCTTCATCAAATGGGTAAGAACCAGATGCATCATATTTATCTATCACATCATCAACAACCTAACTGCTAGGGCATATCATTGCATATTTTATTTTAAATGATTAGGATATGGAATCCTTCTACCATTCAACCATTTGAATTTTTTCCTATTAGTATTCTATTTCCTCCTCTTTTGTTCATATGATGCAACACATGGATGTGTTTCTTCCATATTGTAAAGAATGATTTTTTTGATGGCTTCAATTTATCAATTTGATGATGAAATAAAACCAACACATGCACACAGACACACACACATAGATATAGTATATATGAGATCAAAATATGAATTAATATGAAGTTCAGTGTGAATAGTTACTGTGTAGTAACTTGAAAAATGATAAGCCTGAAATGATTCATTATCATTCGACTCTTTCCATCTGTTCCGAGAACATCCCCTTCTCTTTTGCCTTTATCCATTTCGGTGTCCCAAATCATTGCACCTAGTGTGTTGTTGACCTATGTGATTTACTTACTAACATAATAGAACAACTCATACGGTATACACCTCTCTCCCATAGATCCCTCGGGTTTTTCCTTTTGTCAAACAAAACATTTCATTTTCTTGTTGTACCTCTCTAAGAAGAATATTCAAGGATAATAAACCACCCCAACTAATTCAACCTCATCTACTAGGTGAATTAGAAGATGAACTTGAAAGTCCATGAAATGTATTGGCAGTTCCTTCTCAAACATACAAGCAATCTCAGCTATATCTTGACTCCACCATGGAATTATAGCCATATGAATATCATTTGATGTGATCCAACATATAAATGTTGATAATTTTGATATGGCATGTTGTAGGTCATGGGGGAAGTCATGGTTCACACACCCGTGCATGAGTAGAGGATAATGACACTTCACTGTAAATAGTACATTATACAAAAATTAATTATAAAATATCCCATTACATAAAAATATTAAAATAATGTTTTTGACATACAAACTCTTATAAGGTTCAAATGGTCACATGATTTCAAACCCAACAAATGGTCTCCCACAACGAAGTAGTACCATAGTGAAGACCCATGTAAGGAAGGCACCCTAACAGTCATTATCAACTCCTTAGCCAAAGAAATATCATCTTTGTCTAAAATCCATGGGACATCACCTTCTTTGAAAGACCAAGAGGGACCAGCCTCTCCTCTAGCTCCTTGTCTTGGCCAATATTTTGTTCCTGTTTTTGAAGAAATAAGATCTCTCCTAATAGCCAATGTGTCACCTTCTTTCGATGATATGTGTCTCCATAAAGAAGATGAAACATTTTTAAATATGCTCATGTGATCTATTAAGTGGGAAAACTTAATATTCTCCCAATTTGGGAGCTCAGAAAAGAGATATTTCCTTTTAATCTCAATCAGAAATTTCTCAACATAAGTGTTAAAGAATTTTCAATCCTCAAACATAGGATCCCCATTTGAATTGAACATTTCTGTAAAATCCTTCTCCTTCTCTTTCTCATATTCTCTAAGCCATTTAGCTAGTGTCATTATCATAGGCCTTTGGGTCTTCTTTGGTTTACCATTGAAAGTGGGTGATCCTATTCTATAAGGGTGTTATTCTGGGAGGAATACCCTAGAGCCATCATACACTGACTTTCTTAGGTGTTCAGATCACCTAGCCTTCAGAGAAGGTACACAACATTTACATCCATGATTCCCTTTTTTAATAAGGCATGCGAAATTATTTATACATGCTGACACGTTAGTGACCATGAAGATCTAAACAATTGTAGTGAATTGAATTAATACAAAAAATAATATTGTTACATATATAAACAAATAAATACAAATTTAATTCACTAGAGAAAACTCCTAAGCCTGGACAATCATGTATGGTGTAAGTAAATATGTCATAAAATGTAAAAATCATCTCTGTTGCGATGGGCCTTCATACATCATACACATGACTCCCTTCCCATAATTCCTTCAACTCATATACCAATGGCTGTAACAAGACACCAATATTCTTCACTTGTCTTTTACCAGGGACTGTGAAAGCCAACATACAATATTCATTCTTCATGGGCAACCATGGGGGGATATTTTGATTGCTCAGTACTATAGGCCAAACAGAATAGTTTTTCTTGGGGGGGGGCAGGGGGGGGGGAAATATCGGTTCACACAATCCATGGCTATGTTAGGTCATAGTCTTTGTACTTAATCATTGAATTTTTCAAGGCTTGTATCCTATATATGTGTCATGGGTATTGAATATGTTTGGATTTGAACAAATCCTTGCTCACTTCTATGTGAGGCATGCCATCCCTCTAACATAGATAATTCTTTGCAACAAAAGAGTTTTTGAATCCATGGGATTATAGCCATGTGCCTCAATATCTAACAAGGAGGACTGTGTAATTTACAACTTTTTTTAATTACGGTACTTATCATCTCCACATTTTATACATATCTCTTTGTCTTCATATTCTCCTCTTTATAGAATACAATCATTAAAACATGAATGATATGATATGTACTGAACACCCAACATTTTCAACGATTGCTTTTCCTCTTTATAGCTACTCGTCAAGGCATTCTTGGTTGGAAGAAACTTATCTTTGAATAACCTACAATTTGTGGGGATTATAGTTGTAAAATATCAATATTTAACATTCATAAAATCAACCATTTATAATTTTGATTGTGTGGAAAAATATAAGGAACTTGATAGACCATGCAGGTCAATTACCTTAATATTTCTGAGAAACATGTATTCAACATGTGAAACATTTCTTTTGAAGTTATGAAACAACATCATTGTCCCTAGCTAAGTCAACATTGACTTGCAACCAGGTCCAAAGAGAGGCATGGTGGAAATAGATTTCAAGATTTTGAATAATGTATCAATGATATGGGCATCATCCACTAGCTCATCCTTCTGGAATGCATCTAACAACACTACCTCCATGGCAACCATATCCCATAAGTAATCATCCCTACTAACCACTATTTGATTGCCTCCATTACCAACTTGTGATGAGGAATTGTTATTTTTCTTGTCATTCCTAATTGGTGAACCATAACATAGTGGGAATTTAATATGTGGTTGATTCAACCATTCTTTGTATGCTTCCTCTATGAGCCTTTCTCTTAATGCAGCCTTCTCTTGAGTTGACATTGTAGTGGAGTGCTCTGGAAGATCATTGACGGGTCACTCATCATCACTAGAATCCAAATTTTAAAAAATATTGAATGTCATTGGTACAATTTCAATTATATTAGTAAGTGATCCAGATTTAAATAGGAATGCAGCAAATTACAGATATAGACATACATATAGAGATGCAGCAGAAATAATACTTCATTCCATTACTGTAAAATACTGAAATATGCTTACAAACAGAAATAGAAATAAACTTGCTAGGGTGATGGTAGCTTATCTCTGAGAAGAGATGTGGTGACTACATGCCTCTGAATTGTGTTACAATGAGCCTTGAAGGCCTATTTATTGTTGAGAAATAAAGGAAAACCCTAAACATCCAAAAACCTAACCCTAGAAGATGAAATGACAAATTGTGTGCCACATTTGGGTAAATTGGTACGTCAACTCCTTGGGGTTGTAACTTTGGCATACGATCTCTATTTGATGCACACAATATCTTGTTAGAAAGATCTATCCGAGAAATACAAATTTGGAAAGAGAAATGATGTTCCATGGCCCCATAGTGCTCCTAGTTTTCCCAAAAATGTCATTTAGGGCCTCAAAACGGCTTCGGAAGTTGAGGACCCAAAACACTGCTAAAAATAGTAAACTGTGCTACAATTAAGGAAACTGAAAAGCTGAAAGAAAAAATGGTGGGGGTCCAAGTGGACTTAGTGGGTGGCCACTAAAATCCAACTAGATCATTCCTTCCCCGTTAGGAAGCAATGGTCCCCATTGCAATGAGTTCCTCCATGAGATGAGGAAACTTCTGCTGAACTTGGTCCCTGGTGAGCCACTTACACTGGTGAAGGAGTTGGCCTGATTTGACAAAGCGATACAGTTGGATATTATACTAGAGAGTGTGCTTGATCTGTGTGTCGATGATTTGATTAGTTGCAGCTTATTCCATGCAATCTGGATTTAACTCTGTGGGTGTGAGTTGTTCTGCAATGTCAGATGTGTCTAGTAATGGTGGAAAGTATGGCTGAAGGTAGTCCACATTGAACACTGGGTGCAGGCCAAGGAATGGGGGAATGTTGAGCTCGAATGCATTGTCTTCCACAACCTTCGTAATGGTGTAAGGACCACATTGGAATGGTCTAAGTTTCCGATAGGCTCTGGTAAGGCATTCCTTTTGCAAATGCAACTAGAATTTGTTGCCCACATGAAACTTGTGTGGCACTTGATGTTGATCGTGTCGCTGCTTGTAATTGTCATTTGAATTGTCCAGAATGTCATAAACCTGCTGGTGAATATGTTAGATTTTCTTTTTGAAGCTCCTTTTCTTATCTGTTTCAGATTGGATAAGAGCTGAATCTGTGTGAGTAGCTGCAAATGGCATGGAAGCATCAATGGGACGTAGTGGCTGGAATCCCAAGCCCACCTGAAGAGGGTTTTTAATAGCTGAGTTGTGGAGAGCCCAGTTGTAGCTGTGTTGAACATAGGGGAGGCTCTCATGCCATGTGCGTGGATGCTTTAAGTTGTACATGTGTAGAATGTGTATAATCATCCTTTTAACAACCTTTGTTTGGCCATCAGTTTGAGGATGGAAGGCTATGGATGTAGTGTGTTTGGTGTGCAGTATCGACTGGAGATTGGACCAAAATGTATTGAGGAACCTGCTATCCCGATCTGAGATGATAGATTGTGGGATCCCAAACTGTACCCACAATCATTCAAAGAAGTGTTTAGCAGTGGCTTCTGTTGTGATATTCTTCTTACAAGTTGCCATAATGGCCATATTTGAAAACCTATCGATGACCACAAAAACACAGTCATTTCCATGCTTAGTAGAAGGAAGGCTCAACATGTAGTCCACAAAGATGGATTCCCAAGGTCAACTAGGGGTAGGAAACGGGGTATAGAGGCCTTGCTTCTTGATGGTGAGTTCGAAAATGGCATAGGTAGTGCATGATCTGATGTACTTCTCGACATCCTATCAACGATTCAATTAATAGAAATACTTCTATAGTATTTCCACCATTTTCTCGACCCTAAAATTCCCAGCAACCCAACTGTTTTGTGCTTCGCAAATCATCTTGGCACGCTCACTTAAAGGAACACAAAGGTGACCCAGGTGGCATAATAGGACATCCTGAAGGTGAAAATATGGAACATGCTAACCCTTCAAGAGTGTCTACTATGTGCGGCCGAATTATGGGTCACTTTTGTTTCGAAGTGGCCAATGAGATGTCCCATTCTCACAAGAGTTGAGCACAGTTGTTAACGCCATGATCTGTGGTCGACTGAGGAAATTTGCAACATTATTGGTGCTACCCTTCTTATACTTGATATTCAAATGGAACTATTGCAAGTATGTAGACCACTTCTGATATTGATCATTTTGTAATTTCTCTTAGGTCTATATGAACAGCAAGGGTTGGTGGTCTATGCAGACGATTGTTTCCTTCCCCAAAATGTAATGCTTCCATTATTGGGAGGCATGCACGATGGAATACATCTCTTTTTTATAAGTGGGATACTTTTGGAATGTGTCTGAAAGTGACTCACTGTGATATGCCACTAGATGCCTGTGTTGAGTAAGGACTTCCCCAATAGCATAATCAAAGGCATATGTCTTGACCTTAAATGGTTGTTGTAGGTCTCATAATGCAAGCACTGGTGTCGAGCAGAGGTGATATTTCAACTTTCTGAATGCATTATGTTGAGATTCAGACCAAAAGAATTTTCCTTTCACTCCCCCCTTGGTGACTTGACTCAAGGGCCAAGTGATATGAGAAAATCCCAACATGAACTTGCACTAGAAGTTGGCAAGACCTATAAAGATACGAAGCTCTGTCAGAGTGGTTGGAGATGACCAATCTCAAATGACTTGCATCTTGGCTGGCTCCAAATGCACCCCCCATTCATCAGTAATGTATCCGAGATACTAAACCTAGTCATGCCAAAAGTGCATTTCTCCAAATTAGCACATAGCTTGTGTTGCCAGAATGTTTAGAGAACCTGTCAGATGTGGTGGAGGTGCTCTTCCTAACTCTGGCTAAAGATCAGGATGCCATCAAAGTATACCACTACAAATGAGTTGGTGAATGGCCGCATGATGTCATCCGTTAGCCTCGTGAAGATTGTAGGAGCATTCGTCAATCCGAAAGGCATAACTAACCATTTGAAAATGCCTTCCTTTACTTTGAAGGTTGTCTTCCACACATCGGAGGGTTCGATTGGTACCTGGTGATATCCTGACTTGAAATTGATCTTCTTGAAATATTTTACCCCCTTCAGTTGGTCCAAGGGGTCACCAATCTGTGGGATCCAGTGCGTATTATGGAAAATTGCCTAGTTTAGTGCTTGATAGTCAATACAGAGTCTCCAAGTCCCATCCTTCTTAGGTACCAACACGATCGGGCTCCCATGGGGCAATGAACTCAAATGGATGTCACCTTTCTACAACAACATCATCGTTCTCCAGAATAGAGCGCCAATAGATTGGTCCATTGGGTAGTGGTACACTTGGGGTCAGATCGATGGAGTGCTTGACCTGACAGTGCAGAGGAACCCCTGCACAGGAGGTGAAGATGTCCTCATACTCCTCCACGACATTTTCCATTTGTAGTTTTCATGTGGAGGGTCACTATCTAGAGGTTGTGGCCACCATCTTCTTCTTTCCTTGAGGGCATATCATTAGGAAAAAAAATTTCCTAGTTTTGGAAATGAGCTTACTACATTATTTTGCAGTAACCAAAGAGATAGTGGTAGGCAGTGCTACCTCCAGTATCTTGTAGAACTTATTTCCCAAAGTAACAATAACAACATGGGGCCTTGATTCATACACAACATGTTGCTTCCACAAGTATGGTTGTCCTAATAATACATCACAAACATCAAGGGGAGAAACGTCACACAATACCTCATCCGTGAAGGGCTTGATGTTGTATGGAAGGTAACACTACTGGCTCACGCGAAGATCCTATCCTTGGTGAAGCCACGCGATGGTGTGTCATTGTGGATGTGCTATGGTTTGTAAGCCTAGCCACTTCACGACCTCTGCTGAAATGATGTTCTTTTGGCTTTCGTTATTGATAATGAACTATAGCAAGGAGCCCTTTACCCCCATCTAAGTGTGGAAGAGACGCTCATCCTCCTCTGGATCTTTGGGTTCCTCCTTCAGGATCGTCATGGGGGAAACAATGGTGTTCAGCCCCGCATCGATAATCTGCTTCCCTCTATCATTCCCCTTGTCACATTCTAACTTAGAGTCAGAACATGCATCTGATTTTGAAACCTTTAGCTTGGCCACCAATGATTGCTTGGCCTGAAACTCACTTCTATTGTGAGTGGAGCTCTTATGGAACTCACACCACTTCCTCGTTTCCTTTTTTGTCTTTGTGGCATTTTTCTTAGCTTACAGCTTTGGCGGGTTGTCTTGGGCTACCCCTCCTTAGCTTTGTCCTTTGTTATGCAGTTTGGGGGCACCTTTCCCTGGCTTTGGATTCACAAATCCAAAGTCTCACTTCTTCTGTTTAAACTTTTTCTCGATCTTGACACCATATCGGTATGCCATGTCAAGCAAGGAGATGTTTAAGAATTCAATTTATTTTTGGATGTACTTCTGCACGCGGCCATGGTATTTGAGTACCAAATGCTGCTTTGAATCCTTGATACCCAACTTCATGCGAAGGGTATGAAAATATTGGTAAAGTGTGACATGTATTGGTCCCTTCCCTGCCGCAGCATGGTCACTTTATGTATTGATCCTCATAGCTTCCGACAGGGTAGTACTGCTCCTTGATGGCAGTCTGGAATGAATTCCAAGTGGATGTGGCTGAAAACAGTGAGGCCATACTTTTGACCTTCTGCTGGCAGTAAGTTTCCCACCAGTCCTTGACATGGGGGACGACTTTGAGAAGAACAAAAGTAATATTTTCCCAACCAGAAAAATTATGAACAAAAAAATACCCTTCTAGCATATTTAGCCATTTACCTACAGCGTCTGCACCTATATAACCATCAAATGCGGGAATGTCAAAGTTAACTTGTACCTTAAAGAGTGTGGCACTTCCATAGTCACTACCAGAAGTAGATGTGTCACCCCTGGGTAGCCGCTAAAGAATCTAGGAAAAGTTGTCCATCATGACATTGGTTTCTTGCTCGAGGGCCTCTTCGATCAAGATTTTGATAGGATCTCCTACCCCCTCATCTTTATTTTCATCCACCATGGGCGCCCATCGGTCTTTGTGAGGCTGGTCTTACAAAGGTTCGACCTCGTTGGGGACATGGAAAGAGAGACAGAGGAAGAGCAGACTGCTCTAATACCACCAATCGATATTTAAACAGGAACACAACAAATTACAGATATATCCATACATATAGAGATGCAGTAGAAGTAATACTTCATCTCATTACTGTAAAATACTAAAATATGCTTACAAACAGAAATGGAAATAAACTAGCTAGGGTGATGGTAGCTTATCTCTGAGAATAGATGTGGCAGCTACATGCCTCTGAATTGTGTTACAATGAGGCTCATAGGCCTATTTATTGTTGAGAAACAATGGAAAACCCTAAAAGTCCAAAAACCTAACCCTAGAAGATGAAATGCCAAACTGTGGGCCCCATTTGGGTAAAATTTGTATATCAAATTCCTCGGGTCGTAACTTTCACATATGATCGCACAATATCTCGTTAGAAAGATCTATCTAAGAACTACAAGTTTTGAAAGAGCAACATCAGTTAATGGCCCCATGTTGCTGCGAGTTTTCTCAAAAACGTCGTTTAGATCCTTAAAATGGCTCTAGAAGTTCAGGACCCGAGAAACTGCTAAAAATAGTAAATTGTGCTACAAATAAGGAAAATGAAAAGATGAAAGAAACAATGGTGAGGGTCCAAATGGACTTGATGGGTGTCTACCAAAATCCACCTGGATCAGTAAGCATATCAATGCAATTGATTTGTTGAAATTACATTATACCAAATAGTTATTACCATTGTTGATCCAAGATTATGACTGGAAGATGCCATGTTCCAATTAGTAGGTTGAAGAGTCATTTTCAGCTAACAAATTCTTATGATATGTTGCTTTTGATAAGAGCTTTTGACCTTTTTGAAATGGAGAAATATTTTATATATATGAACTTGACTTTGAATCAAGATTCTAAAAATTTGGATATCTTTTTATTCAAATTGACATGGATTAAAAAAATAAAATCAATTAGATAATTGAAATACAAAAAAAATTGAACTTACTAGAGATGGAAAGGGATATGTCCATGAAGAAATTTGATCAGCAATATGGAACAAGATTGAATTTTTAGAATTGCCCATTTCATATTATTGAGATTTTGTCCCTACATTTGAGAAAAATCACAAATAACCTTTTTGTGCCTACCTAGGATTAATCTCGAGAACCATATAACCACATTAAAAAATTCAATATAGTTTTCATACCATTTTTCAAGAATAAGGCTACTTTAAGGAGAAAATGTATACTATGAATTATCGTAATTCACCTAGATGTACTCTAAATGATAATTTGAGATTAATATGCCATTTTATGTTAAAATAAAATTTCAGATAGTCTTTAAAATAGACCGTGCACTTATCAAAACAAAGTGCACTAATGCATTTAAATAGTACTAGCATGCTAGCGTTTAAATAATACTCCTATCGGTTTCGGGCATTCAAAAAAAATATGTTATCATATCATTTCTCTTGTATGAAAACACATGAATATGTTTAAATAAAAATTACACCGGTACACCCTATTTGCATACTTAAAAAACAAAAATGAATTCAAATATCTCAGTGCTCTTACCGTATATAATATGAACTATTGTACAATTCATAGCTTTTAAATGACTCGTGAGCTTATTAGAATAAATCCCACCGATGTGTTAAAAAAATACCAACATCAAGCACTTCAAATAATACCTACACAAATTTTCAACATTAAAAAAAAATGTTATCATATTGGTGCTCTTGTACAAAAATGCATAGATGCATATAAAACAAAATAGAACCACTACATGCGTTTGTCTTTAATTTAGAGAATAAAAATGAATTCAACCAAATCAGTGGTCTTATAGCAATTAGAGCACCAATGCTTTTAAATAGAAACCACAACATTGTGTTCAAGAAAATCTCATCGTTTCAAGATTCATTTAGAGAATAAAAATGAATTCAACCAAATCAGTGGTCTTATAGCAATTAGAGCACCAATGCTTTTAAATAGAAACCACAACATTGTGTTCAAGAAAATCTCATCGTTTCAAGATTCGAAAAAGAATTGTATCCTGTTGGTTTGTTGAAAATTTGGCGCCCAGATAATGTTGATGCACTTTTCCTATAAATTACCTAGTGCACTTGACTATCAAACACACCAATGATGCACTTTTCCTATAAATTACCTAGTGCACTTGACTATCAAACACACCAATGTGCGACGAAATTCAAAGAAAAAAATGATTTTTTTTTTCATTTTTAAAAATTAAAAAGAAAATGAGAACTTATTTTTTGAAATATAATTTCATAAAGTCTTAAAAAGTAAAAAGTTATTCACTTCATATTATCAAATCCAATGAGTGATATCAAGAAGACATAGAAAGAGATTTGACCAAGCAATTATACTTTTGGAAAACAAAAATTATCATAAGCAAAAGAAATGGTTTAGTCACTCAAAACCTGAACTAAAAATTTTAAAAATTCTATTATTTATTACTAATAAAAAAAATTACAATCTTTATAAAGTTTATTTTAAAATCATTTGCAAATAAAAATGAATACTATGTAGCAGGAAAACACCAAAACATGATAGAAAAAAAAACTCATGGATAATAGAAATTTACTTAGATTTTAATTATAAAATTTTACGATGTATGTTTCTAATTAAATTTAATTAAAATTGAGAAAAACAAAATAAACAAATTCAATACTTACATTAAACCCTTGCTTATTCCTATAAAATTTCACCTTAGGTTTTAACCTTCTCTACCACTTCACAATTAGAGGTTTTGATTTAAAGATTTTTAAATTTAATGGGTTTATGTACTTGCTATATATAGGGTGTTTGACATGTAAAGTAGCATAATCACTTATTGAATTAGATCCAAACCCTATCGCCCCCCTCTATTTTTTTAGAAAACAACTATATGTTCTGGTGTGCTCTTCCTCTAATATAACTCACCATTGTGTTTTATGTTATACAAAAAATCAACATCTAATAACACTATATATTATATCTGGTTTGTTCATCGTTTCTCCCCATGTAATATAAAGCATCGACATGCCTCTTCCAAATAGCACCGTTAAATCATTGTGGTGTGTTTAGCCTTACAAATCACACCATTATAATTTAAAATTAATTTTCCATGATGGTGTTGAACAATTAACCGCCTATGTAATAGACACACTAGTGTGTTTATTCAGATAAACACAACAGTTGCTCTTTTCGATAGAAAATTATCTTTTTTTATTTACAAAATATATTTAATGGATCCTATATTGAATGGTATGGGTTATATATTGATTTAAAAAATCTCAGAAGGTGCTACGTAACAAAAAATATGATTAACACAATGATAACATATCAAGAAAAAGAGGGAAGTTAAGTTATTTATAAATTCCATACAAAATTAGTATGTTTGAAATGTATGTAAGTTTAACTAATATGTATTTGTTGGTGCGTGTCATGCAAAACCAAAAAATGAAGAAGGTCGATAATATTTTTCCTAACCTAAGTGCAGAAGAGTGTAAAATTCTAATAGAAATATTGCAGAATGATGAATCATGTGAACGAAAAAATACTACTTAATATGAGTTTTTTGTTTTTTTTTTTCGATTTTTCATTAATAAGATACTTAAGAATATTAGATAACATGTTTTAAACAATATATTAATTTTTATATGTTTAATGCTCTACAATAACAACCAAAAAACAAATAGATAAATGTCATTCCAAGAAAAAAAATTATAAAATATGTAAATGATGATGAATGGGTCCTTATCACATTTGGAGTGGTGTTAGAGGTTAATGAAAGGGAGGAAATTTTATGACACTATGCGGGATGTAATGGAATGAATGTATAAATGTACTTTCAACTTACAATACAAGAATCAATCCAATCATTCTAAGAACCAAATTATATCTAAACTACAGGAAGTGTTTCAAGAGCAATAGTCAATGAGACATGTAAGACTTGTTATAGAAAAAGCATACAACATAAAAAAATTAAATTCAAAAGGTAGTATTCCTAATTAAAGTTATTTTCTAGAATTTTATTTATATATTACCAAAAATCATTCATTTATTAATATCGATTTTGATATATTTAATTTTCATATATCAATATAAAAATAGTTTACTAATTTTTTCAAGAAGATTATGAAAATCCCAAATGATCAATGAGATGATATGCGTAACATGCTAGTAGGAGGGATATGGTCAAATAAATGGACATAATTGCATCACAAGGGGATGTAATGTATCTCGATAACAATGTTCTTGAAATGTATGTAATCAAGATTGAATTTGTACATATGAAAATAATAATTTGGCATTAAATATTAATTTTCAAGTATTTTCTTCCAGAAAATGAAACAAATTGGAATGCATCCAGCACATAAAACTAGACGACAAGGAAGGAAAGGGTTGATTTCAAAGGTTCTGAGTAATTATTGATTTCAAAGGTTCTGAGTAATTATTTATATTTCCTTGTAACAACTCAAGGTTTTGTTTTTGTATATTTCAAGTTGTTTTACAACAAACATCCTTGAATTTCTTGAAATAAGTGCTAACTTCAAAGGTTCTGAGTAATTATTTATATTTCCTTGTAACAACTCAAGGTTTTGTTTTTGTATATTTCAAGTTGTTTTACAACAAACATCCTTGAATTTCTTGAAATAAGTGCTAACATAAAAAGACGATCCATTGAAAGAATTGATTGACATTGGGTGAAACAAGGGTTGTGAATGTATGTTAGAATATCGAAAATAAATTGTGGAACTTGTAAGTATCTATGTTATTTTATATGAGTTTAAAATTAATAGAACAAAAAAATATTTTCTATTAAATCAATGATTTAAATTAATGGGCTTGAAAACATGCATGGAACAAAGTATGGAACTATGCTAGTAGAAGATTTCTTGCAACAAGGCATTACACTTGGTTTTGAAACCATGTGCATAGTTTATGAGTCACTTATTGTTATGGTAGATTTCCATTTAGTTTACATTGATGTATATTATTTATTTCAATTTTCATTATTCTCATCAACGTAGATACACTCACTACACTTTATTTTTATGTTTGCACATGGAACTTGAAAAAGACGAAAACAATTGATGCAATCAACAAAATATTCCTTCAAATAAGCCGAGTCATGGAAATAGATAAAGAATTGACAACATTTCTAGTGAAGAATGATGATCTATTTGGATATCAATGCAAGCTATTGTATTTTTTAAAATAACTGTCTGACACAATGAAACAATTTATTTAATGTAATGGACATAGTGTCCCAATTGAAAAAAAAAAAGGTTGCCAATGAAAGTCCCATTCTGTATGAAAAACATCCCCTTATTAATGTATAATAAAACACATTTTAATTTATTCTCTTGTGTTATCTAGTGGTATTATGAAATTTTACACCACTAATTAAATATATGAATGATAAAATGTTATAATGAACAAATGTGAAATCTTATAATATAACAAATTAGTCCAAGAATCATATATATATATGAACTAATTAAAATTTTAATTTATATAAATATTTTTATAAGAATATGTCCAAATTTCAAGAATAAACAAATTAAAAGATACAATAATGTCATAATAATAATTCAAAGAATCAGATAATATATGAACTAAAAAATTTAATTTTTAAAATATTTTTTATGAAATATATATCAAAATTTTAATAAATATCAAATTTGAAAGATTACAATAATCTCATTATAATAGGTCGATGTTTCCAAAAAAAACAAAAAATATCATATAAAAAAATGTGAGTCCATAACATAAAAATGCACGCGTGTGTTATTTTATATAAAACATCACTAGGAATATAAAACATCACTAGGAAATCATTTTGTATTACCAGTTTCTCTTAAGAAAAAGACGGCATAAAAGCATTTATTTCTTCAAGCACTAGTATTGTTTTGTTTGCAATTAATACCCTAGTACATTGTATATCTTATAGCACTAATGCTTTCATACAATTAACACCATTAGCCTACAAAATATTATTGCTTGCCTCAGTGCGTTATTAAAATTGACAACACCAATCCGTTTATATAAAAAAACACTGATGCATTTATACAAATAGTACGAGTTTATACAAAAACACTAAGACTACAATTATTTTCGTGTACCCCAGTACCGTTCCTTACACGTGTACCCCAGTACCGTTCCTTACACGGACGCCCCAGAGATTTTTTTTATCTATTAGCAGTGGTGCATTGTGAACGTAACAACATTAATCCTTTTATATAACTAATGCACGAAGCGTTTATACAAATTATATGCATGGGAACGACAAGTTTAAACAAAATCAATGGCACACCAGTTATTTTTTATGGTCCCTGGTGTCATTCCTTATTTGAATGGGCAGACGATTTTTTCATCTATTAACACTAGTGTGGTATATATTATGTTACATCGATGTTCTTTGGATTCAATTTCTCTGGGATTTTATTTATGTATTCAGTTTTGCGCATTTATCTATGTAGCATAAGGTAGCTACTTGTCTTTTTGAACCGCATTAAAAAAAACATCAACTAAAACCTTTAGCTGCCTAAATTCTTTCAGTGATGAAGCGACATTAAAATCTCTGCTAAAACATCCACTGTAAAAACACAAAGCAGATTTGTTTTGTCATAATGATTGTAACACTAAAAGCTTTCGTTATAACCTCCGCTGAAAGGTACTTTCCTCGTAGTGAAGCGTCATTTGTTGTAAGCCAACTTTAGTGACTATGTGTGTAACACTTTACCCTTTAAAGAATATAGCTACCTGGTAGATAGGCGTAAGACACGTTCAAGTTCTTTCGATTCTGGTTCCAATAGCCAACATATAACAAGTGCTTATCAATAATTTTTAGAGCTAGGAAAAATGTTGAAAAAAAATAAAATTGAATGATGGAACTGGAGGCTAAAGATTTCCGTAGACATGGTTTTTGTAGTGCAATGCGAGATATGTGTCCCAAATATTTTCGTTATGCCATTGAGAATTTTGAAAAGTAGAACAGAGTTTGTGGATCGAAAAGATCAGGCCACGTTCAAGAAACGCCTCCAGAGACAGCACGACGACATGCTGAAGAGAAGTTGCATCGGAAGCTTATACTCATTTGATGATATCACCGAGACAAGTTGAACGAATTTATAAGATGACCGCCGGTTATCAATTATGATGAAGGTGTAGGAACAAAGACAGATGAACAGATGAAAAAAATAATAAACAAGAACCCTCACCAAGATTCGCCGAGATATGAAAACTGAATTTGAACTGAATGGATGATATTCAATTATGATTCTCTCTTCTGTTTTATTTCAGGTGTATTACATTAGTTTTATGGCATGACTTATCGTTACATCTATCGTTATATAACTGACTATTAAGTATGCAACTACCTAATTACAATCTACATAAAAAACACTACTAATTTGTTGTCAATACTAACAAACTCCACCTTGACAACAATTTCCTAATCTCTTGCCTATGCTCATTCATCATCTTTTCTGCAAGCCAAGAGAAGTATGATTCTCCGCTCTGTTTTATTTCAGGTGTATTACATTAGTTTTATGGCATGACTTATCTTTACATCTATCGTTACACAACCTACTATTAGATATTACAATTTACATAAAAAACATTACTAATTTGTTGTCAATACTAACAAACTCTACCTTGACAACAATTTCCTAATCTCTTGCCCATGCCCATTCATCATCTTTTCTGCAAGCCAAGAGAAGCTAAACACCTTCTCTACTGTTATTGTCTTTGTGAATATGTCTGCACAATTCTCTCGTGTATGGACCTTTTTAAGAGCTACTTTTCTGCCATCGATCACATGTCTCATAAAACATCAATGTGCTTGGTTCTCCTGTGATAGGCAGGATTTGTAGCCAAAGGAGGATTTGCAGCCAAGTGAATAGCACTTTGACTGTCACAAAGTACATCCACTTTCTCTTGCTTTCTTCCAATTTCATCTAGCAGACATACCAATTGTAGGAACAAAGACAGATGAACAGACGAAAGAAATAATAAACAAGAACCCTCGCCAAGATTTGCCAAGATATGAAAACTGAATTTGAAGTGAATGGATGATATTCAGTTATGATTCTCAGCTCTATTTTATTTCAGGTGTATTACATTAGTTTTATAGCATGACTTATAATTACATCCCGACTAATAAATATGCAACCACCTAATTACAATTTACATAAAAAGCATTACTAATTTGTTGTCAATACTAATAGAAGAGCTGGATACTAACATAAGGAGACCTAGATGAATATTATTTAACCAATGGTGTGTGAAAACTTTCCATTTAAAATTATTTAGGAGTATTATTACAGGATTTTCAAATTTTAAGTTTCGGTTGAGGCATAACACATGGAATATCATGTAAGCATTTAATTTCAATAAACTAATATTGAGTCTCACACAAAATAATCTAAAAACATATTTTGTTTAAAAAAATTTCCCCTTACATGCGATTACATTTCTTACTATTGCATCACTGTGTGTTAGCATATTATTGTATTGCTTAATATTACATCTCTATATGATAATCGTCTGTCTATTTCATCTCTATGAACCCTAACTTGTCCTTGCACTTGCATGTTAACCCTAATTTATGTCTCCTCCTCGCACCTGCATACTGCCATTGATAAAGGAAAAACACTTTCATATTCATTCAGTTTCTCAACACTCCGGGCTTTTCACTACTCTTATTATAACAGAACATCAACGCTCCCTTCCTATTCATACATATTAGGTACGCATAACAAATTGTCCCATATACAATTTGATTGCATGGTTGGAGGCCTCAGTGCCTAGGTATTTTTCACAACGGAGGGCATGTGCACTCTGCATCTTCCTATTTTCTCTACGAAACAAATGTCGAGACACAGAGGATTTTCTGTATAAAACAAAGGGTGCGACAAAAAGGAGAGGAATTGTCCATATGTGCGAGATTTTTCCTATGTAATTGAAATTCCCAAACCATAAGACCACCTGTTCAATGAGACTGGGCTAGGTGCAAGCTCTCACTCACAAATATCATAACCATTCTATAGCTCTCATGTACACCTCAGAATTACACTCAACAAGCTATTTGGGCCAGTCGTGGCTTATCAAAAGCATGTATCAACTCTTCTTCAGGGCATACATGTATTATTCTTCTCATACTCTTATGCTACAAAGAACCCAAAAGAAAAAAATTTCAATAGGAAAAATCCAATGTGCTTCTGATGTGCACCCGTACTTTATACTCATGCATATCTGTAAACCCTTGATACAGTATTTTGAGTGCAAATGTTCGAAATTAGAAAACCTTATACCTTAGATACAACCCCATATGATTGCAACATATGTAATTCATCAACAGTAATGCATATGTTAAATAGCTCATGTATTGTTTGAATTACCATTCACAATATCAATTTGTTTTTCTTCCTGATTGAAAGTATTTTTTTTTTGAATGAATGCGATTTTTTTCAATGAATACGGGAAATAATTGAATATGATAAATCCGTCGCATATTATTGAATTACCATTCACAAGCAAATTGTTTTTCCTAATTACAGGTATTTTTTTCAATTAATGCAAGAAATAACGGTATATGATAAATAAATCCTATATTCTTTGAATTACTATTTACAGTATAAATTTGTTTTAATTTTTCCTTATTGCAGGTAATATTTTCAAATAACTTAAGAAATAAGCTTATTGGGTTGAAATAAAAATCGCACTTTTAGATGTTATTAAGATAATAAACTATGATATAAATCCAATTTCCATAATCAAAATAAGTAACAACAATAAGTTCCCAATAAGTTCTTGAAAGAAGCAAGAAGTAACTGTATATGATAAATAAATCCTATATTCTTTGAATTACCATGCACAATATAAATTTGTTTTAGTTTTTCCTAATTGCAGGTAATTTTTTAAGGAAGGCAAGAAATAAGCTTATTGAGTTGAAATAAAAATGACATTTTTAGATGTTATTAGGATAATAAACTATGATATAGATCCAATTTCCATAATCAAAATGAATAGCTACAATAAGTTGACAAATAGAAGCAAGAAATAACTTTATATGATAAATAAATCCTATATTCTTTGAATTACAATTCACAATATAAATTTGTTTTAATTTTTCCTAATTGTAGGTAATTTTTGCAAGGAATGCAAGAAATAAGTTTATTGGGTTGAAATAAAGATATCACTTTTAGATTTTATTAGGATAAAAAACTATGATATAGATCTATTTTTCATAATCAAAATAAGTAGCAACAATAAGTTCAAGAAAGCAGCTAGAAATAACTGTATATGATAAATAAATCCTATATTCTTTGAATTACTATTCACAATATAAATTTGTTTTAATTTTTCCTAATTGTAGGTAATTTTTTCAGGGAATGCAAGAATAAGCTTATTGGATTGAAATAAAAATGTCACTTTTAGATGTTATTAGGATAATAAACTATGATATAAATACATTTTCCATAATCAGAATAAGTAGCAAAAATAAGTTCACACTAAGTTCAGGAAAGAATCAAATTGCATGTAAAAATTTGAAATGCAGTGGCTAAAATACATACTATGGCTAACATTGATAAATTACTCATCCTTGAATTTTGAAGGAGACGAAACATTATAAAATACATTTCTCTCACCGCCAAATGCTTATAACTTTAAATGCAATTATGGGGATGTAACATTTCATTTAATAATAGTGTGGTACTCTATAAATATTGTGGTGATCTATGCAAGTCACAAGGAAGGGAAGAAACCATGATCCCAGGTACCTACTCAAATAACAAGGTTGAGTTGTTTTAGTGAAGACAATATGTTCCAATATTCACACTTTACTGAGACACCCATCCTAGATATTTCTTAGATAAACAAACACAAATTCCTTATCTTGTAATTATATCTTGCTAACAAAGAAGCAATATGTGCCAATATTCACACTTCACTAGCATGAGACACCCATCCTAGATATTTCATAGATAAACAAAGACAAATTCCTTATCTTGTAATTATCTCTTATTATCAAAGAAGCTGGTCCCCTCTTGAAGCATCCATTAATGCAAATTTCCCCTCATCCACTAGAGGAAACACCAGCTTTCAAACACTATAGCCCCGTAATGAAAATCTCCCCTCCTCCCCCATAAGCATCCATCCAAATGGTTGAATGGAAGTCTTTTTCTAGAGCCCTAGCAATTATGTGTATACTATATATAGGGCAGATCGTTGACTCTCTCTAGATATATTGATGGCATTTCCCTACAAGAGTGAAGATAACAGTGAGAATTTTACAACCTTTGTAAAATCGTCGTGAAGCTATGGAGTCTAAGCACTTGCGGCACATGGGTTGCATCCAAGACCACATGTGACCCAAATGTTTATTATTTTATTTTTTAATTTTTTGGTCTCACCATAGGTTTTTATTGTTTTATTAAATAAATAAATAATACAAAGCTATTTTTTAAATTACAAAAAAATAAAAATTAAGTAATTAAAAAATAAATAAAATGAAACCAAGCTTTGCATGCATTCAGCGAATGTGTATACGCCAGGAGGTAATATGATTGAAGTCTGTGTTTACGTTAGAGATACCCCTTTGTTCATAAGTTTTCAATGTGATGGATCGTAATGGTTTATTCTCTGTCGTCATAAGGTTTTCGGTGGAATCGATGCACGGAAGTATGGTCAAATATGTTAGGATAGTTTTATGAGTTTTAAAAACTAACGGGGTAGGTTGAGGCAAGTGAGTTTAAAGGTATTTCCTTTCGGTTGCATGCCACGACAACTGATGAGGAATGGTCATTCCATTTTTAGTTCTATGAATCTAGACTTGTGTCTATAGCTGATAGCAATATTCTTTATCATTTCTAATCTTGCAGAAGATCCAAGCTATGGACAATATGTAAATTCACCACTGTCATGTATAGGTACAACATCATTTTGTATGATTTATCTTTGCAATATGTATAAAGATATATATGTTCTCTAGTTTTCTCCGAAATGGTAGTAAGAATGTTAATAAGCTGTATCTCAACCCTAATTACTCAATGCACTAGTTACTAGGTCATTTTTGTTCTAGTCCCCTTTCTTGCATCACACAATTATTTTGAGATCAATATTGTATTTCTTTCATTTAGAATTTGTATGTAATATCATCATTTATATTTTGTTTTACTTCTTCAGATAATTGAAATTGGTCTTAGTGAAAAAGAAGACAATGAATTATGGCATATGCACAACTTAACAATTTTATTTGTGGCTTAAAAGACTCTTGAAGGAAAAGTTGCAACCAATATTTCTCAAAATTTTATATGAAATCCTCTAAAGAGTGATCTTATTACTCTTTGAAAATTTCTTTGTCAACCCCCACAAGTCCCGACAAGTAAAATGGGTGTAAGAAGCTAAAAATAATCATTTCCTTTGTGCTTGTGTTCTAAATTTATTTTCAGTTCTACACATAATAGTGGATGGAAAAGGAAAATGTATGCATTGTTATTGATACTTTAGTTGTATACCTAGAATTTTATGTAAATCATTATGCATAAAACCGAATATTGTATTGTTCATTATAGTGGACATCGTGAGAGTCTTGTGTGAGTAACTAAATTGTGTTTCACCTAAATATGTTAAATAATTAGAAATAATATGATGAAAGTGATTCAAATTATACATAAGTGTTAGCATTCAATTTCATATATCTGTAGGTGTTTTACCAATAGACTTATATTTATTTTCATTTTCTCCATATAATTCTGTACAACCAAAACACATGAGTATCACAAATTAAGCAATATTTTGAGAAAATCTTATTATCGACAACATCTGATCATGATAAACTGGCAGAGCTTGTAAATAAATTTTAAGTGACGGCATGATTTGATTGTGTTAAATAATTTCAAAGAGTAATAAATGATTTCTATTTTGAACAAGATTGAATGGGTAAGAAAATTATGTCTTTATTTTGAATACCAAATTATTCTTAGTTGGCATGCCTCCTTGGTGCTACTCTGCTAGGAACAACTTCTATCACTGTCACTAAGGAAAAATGTTTTCTGCTACTGTTTCTCTGCTCGGCTAATGTACTTAGTTCTCCTGTGACCTGCAGCCACCCTCTCATACCATGTTGAATTTTTTAAATCTAACAATTAGAAACCCTTTATATACTTTTCTGATTTAATTATGCCTACTTGTTATGATTAATTAACAAGTTATTTACCATATGAATAGTAAGAATAAATACAAGTACATGCTCAACACATCACGGATCATCAAATCAAGGAAACAAAACAAGCACACAAGTGACACCATTGTTTTGGACCAATGTCCCGAGAAAAACCCATTATGGGAAAACCAATGCAGCTATCTGAGGGTTTTATTATTATGCAATTTCTCAATATAATTTAGTTGCCAAAACTAGCTCACCCAATAGAGAATAATATCAGCACTACTACCTCTCAGTTGGAGATAGATGTTTTGGCTGAATCCCCAAACAATCACTCTGATAGCTTCACAGCTCCAATCTTCGCCACGAAACCCCAACATTAGCTCTTTCTAGCCCGCCATTTGCCCAACATCACTCTGGCTTTGCATATGTGAGCTTCTAGAGCCATTGCCTTAGCCCTTTTGCCCTCTACGTCACCCATGCTAGCCCTCTAAGGCACTACGCAACTCCCGGTTAGCTCTGCGTAAGCCTTGGCTAGCTCTACTTGAACCCCTGGATGGTTCTGCGTCCCTCACTCTCGACTATTACGCTGATCCTCCTGGTGCTATCTCTAACTCTTTTCTTCTTTATTCACTGCCCCTCAGTTGCAACTCAGATCACTCTCTTGAATTCTTCAACAAACCTAGCCCTAGAAAGTCGAAATATTGATCAACTCGGTGTGTTCTCCAAGTGACCGTCAAGCCTCCTTGTATACTTTTCTCGTTGGCAATTCAACGGATGAGATTAAGAATATAATCAATGACTGAGATTAACTCTGTCTTGATCTAAGAATTTTGGACCCTTCTAACACAGTTTTACATTAATTCACATTAATATTTTATTTTCCCTAAGTTTAGACTTAGGAACTCCATTAGAATATTAATTATTTTAATATCTCCCAAACTGTTTAGAATCTCCCAAACCATTTGTGGGTATTGGATATCTCATGTGCCTTAGCCTGTCCACCAGTGTTTGTGGCTAGAGCACATCGATGCTACCCCAAATCAACTTACAAATTCACCAAATGGATGTCAAGACAACATCCTTCAATGAGGTGATAGAAGAAGAGGTATATATCGAACAACCAAAAGGTTTCAAAACACATGAAAAGAGAACTCATGTGTGTAGATTGAAGAAAACCTTGTATGGGCTAAAACAAGCACCTAGAGCTTGGTATGGTTGAATTCACAACCACTTGCAACAGTTGGGATCCATCAAGAGCAATGTTGATCCCAATCTTTACTATATGTTGGTAGAAGGTGAGCTTTAATTCTCACGTTATATGTGGATGATCTATTTTTTATAGGATCATCCATACTCAGAGGATTGCAAGAAGAACCTAGAAATAGAATTTGACATGAAGAATTTGGTGCTAATGTACTACTTTTTGGGATTGGAATTTTGGGAGCAAGATGGTGAGATCTTCCTTATCCAAGGTAGATATCCATTAGAAATTCTGAAAAGATTCATAATGCAATATTGTCAACCTATAACAATGCTTATGATTACCAATTGGAAGAAAATAGATTCTTCCGAAGACAAGGAAGTGGAAGCCCCCTTATACAGACAGCTCATCAGGTTGCTTATGTATCTGGTCAACACCAAGCTAGACATATGTTGTGTTGTCAACACCCTTTGTTAGTTCATCGTGGAACCAAAAAGGGCGTAATGGGAAACAACAAAGCACATTCTCATTTATGTGTGGGGAACAATCACTTTTGGATTAAGATACACCAAGGGCATTGATATCAAGTTCAGCGGATTCACTGATGCATATTGGGTAGGAAATTTGGTAGAGAAGAAAAGTACCACTTGGTGTTCCTTCAGTATTGGATCTGGGATGACCTCCTAGTAGAGTAAGAGGTAGAAGTTTGTAGCCCTGAGCTCAGTTGAAGCTGAGTATATGGCAGCTAGGAAAGCAACATGTGAAGCTCTATGACTCGGGAAACTACTTGTAAATCTATTTAGGAAAAGGATGGAAGTGAAAAAAATATTCTGGGATAATTCAAGTTGTATCAAGCTTTATGAAAATCCAATATTCCATCATTGCTCCAAACACATTGATATTTAGTGTCACTTTATCAGGTACTTTTTTCAGTGTGGGGTGGTACAGTTGGAGTATACTCCCATAGGAAATTAGGTAGCATATGTACTGACCAAGGCTCTAGGAAGAACAAAGTTTGGTCAATTTCGAGAGTATATGGGTATAATGGAAAATCCCTTTCAATAGTGTGATGCAAAATTTGAGAGGGAGTTGTAGTACAAATGCAACAGTATCATGCGAAACAATACAGTAGCAGCAACAACACAGTTTTGGTGGAAATAATAGTGCAGAAAAGGAATTGCTTCAGAAACAGAGCATCATGCAGTTGGACATTCTTGCTAGAGCACTTTCCTTGGTAAGAGGGAGTGTTAGTTTCTGGTGGCATCAAATGTTCTCTATCCATAACAATTGGTGGAGAGGCTAAGGCACATGGTTTCTAAAGAACCCAGAAACCGTTTGGTGAAATTCCACCCAAATTGTACTTTATTAAAATTATTAATATTTTAACGGGGTTCCTAAGTCGAAACTTAGGAAAATTAAAGTATTAATGGGTATTAATAAAAATATGGGTATGAATGATCTATAAGGCAGATCAAATCAAGATTTAATCTTAGCCATTGATTAGAGACTTAATCTCGACCGTTGAAGTCTCAATGAGAAAAGTATAAGAAAGAATGCTTGAGGTCCATTTGTAGACACCGAGAATTGATCAGTTAGTTTGATTTTCCTAAGGAAGGGTTTGCTAAGGAATTCAAACAAGTGATCAAGAAGTGAGGATCAGAGGGGTACTGGAAGGAAGTGATTTCTAGTTCTAGTGAATATACTTCAGAGAAGACAGTGAAGGATCGAAGAGTAAGCACAGTGGCAAGAAGGGATAACACAACATCTAGAGAAGGTTCACATAGAATTATTGGCAAAGAGCAGGGATTAGTGCCATAACCGTTGTGGGTGATTGGGAGGAGAAAACTTTATTTCTCAACAACATAACCAACAACAGCTAGGGTGACACAATTAAAGGAATTCTTCATGCAAAATCCATGTAGTGACTATGTAGGCTCACGCAGAGACTACACAATGGGTCAACTAGGAGCTGGGGCTAGTGTAGAATCTCAAGATTTAGTGTGAGAAAATTCTCACTATTTATCTATCAGTTATCTTCTCTGAGTGGATTTCCATTTTTATTTTGGTCATCCAGATTGTAGTTAGAAATTTACTGCCAATAATGGAAACCCCAATGGAACAAAATTTAAAACTTGTTTCAAAATAAGGATAACCATTTGAGTATCCAACAATGTACAGGAAACTTATCGGAAGCTAGATTTCCCTTTCTATTACTTGTCTAGACATAAAGTTTATTGTAGAGATACTTTCCAGATTTATGCATCAACCTTGTGAAGGTCATTGGCTAGTAGGAAAAAGAATAATTAAATATCTAATAGGAACTCAAGAATTTTACATCAAATATTCCAAAGTTTCAAACTTCCATCTTACTAGTTATTCATATTTGTATGGTGATAAGGAGCATCGAGTCTCAACTTCCAGATATTTGATGAATCTTGGACCAACAAATATTTGTTAGAGATCACGAAAACAATATGTTCTTTTTTATCCTACCACCGAAGTTGAATATATTGTAGCAACTCAAGCTACAAAACAAATAATTTACCTTTCAAAAATACTTGAAGGTTAGCAGGAGAAAGAGAAGGCTTCAACTCCTCTATTCATTAACAATTATTTTGTTATTCAATTAGCCAAAAATACAAAATTTCATGATCGAACCAAATATTGTTAGGTTGTGTCATATTATTTCCACGACTAGCCCACGTAGTTAACCAGGGGGTTAAAAGGGTGCCGGAGCCCCCCCTTCATTGCACTGATTGTGTAGTGATGGGGTCATAGGGGTTTGAGTGGTGTAGGTAACCCCATCTATGGGGTCTGGGACAACGCCCCCAAAAATTTTTGTTTTGGAACCTATGTTAGGCTGGCGGACCCACCTATGGTTTTGTGCATAATTTTCGCAAATGTTTTTTTGTACATAATGATTTTCAGTCCATGGTATTGGATGCCTCAGCATGTATAAATATGTATTATAACATTGAAAGGAACATAATGAAAAATCAAACTGGTAGTCCCGGTTTTGGGATCCAGGGGAAAAACTCTATGTATATGTGTTTTCTGTGTTATGCTCTCGCACTGTTTATTTTCTATGTTTTAGAATTCGTTTGCAACTAATTTATGTACTGGGTTAAAACCTACATTTGGTATCAAAGTTTTTTTGGCTTCAAGGGGATGCCTTTGTTGCTAGGGGGTTTCGTTTAGGCTTGTGGTAGACCTTGCTCAATGTGATATCTGTGAGATCAATTCTGGTGGTGAAAGAAGATGGCGACCAGTGGAAAGATAGAGATCGAGAAATTTAATGGTCATAGTTTTGAGTTGTGGAAGCTAATGATGGAGGATCTATTGGTGGATAAAGGTCAGTGGATCATGGTAGATCTGGGTACTAAACCAACAGGTGTGTCTGATGAAGAATGGAAGAAGTTTGATTAGAAGGCAAAGAGCACAATACGATTGTGTGTCTCAGATTCAGTATTGCTGAATGTATCAGGGGAAGCTTCGATGAAGGATTTGTGGGACAAGTTAGGGAGTTTGTACCAATCTAAGTCTCTGGTGAATAAATTGTTCCTACGGAAAAAATTGTATAACTTGAGGATGAAAGATGGGGACTCAGTGACAGAGAATCTAAACGCATTTAATACTTTGGTAAGTCAGTTAGCATATGTTGATATTAAAATTTCAAATGAAGATAAGTGCATTAGTTTGTTGTGTTCTCTACCATTTTCGTGGGATAGTCTGGTTATTGAAATAGGAAGTAATGTAATTTCTTTATAGTTTGATGAAATAGTCTCATCCTTGGTGACAGAGGAGATGAGATGGAAAAATATGGAGAGCCGGAATGGTGATGACTTGTCTGTACGAGGATGGTCCTAGAACAAAAACAGAAATAATTCATTGAGTGGGAGATCTAAATCTAGAGGGAGACCTCAATCTCTAGGAAAACTTGTAAAGGTGTTGTGTTGGAAATGTGGAAAGGAAGGGCACTACAAAAGGGATTGTAAATCAAAAGCTCCTGATAAAGGAAAGGGATTTGATGATGCTCCTTCTGTAGAGGCAAAAACCACTTCAGATGAAGGTGGGGATGTGTACTTGTCTTCTTCAAATACGCATGTAGATCATGAGGCATGATTAATTGACTCAGGTGCATCTTTTCACTTCACTCTCCATAGAGAGTGGTTCTGCGAGTATGAGAAGTATGATGGTGGTGATGTCTTCTTGGGGGATGACAGGAAAGCTAGAATCATTGGTCGCAAAAAAGTAAAGCGGATGTTGCAAGGCGGAAGGGTTAGAACACTTTCGGGTGTTCTGCATATTCCTCTGTTGGCCAGAATTCTAATTTTTGTAAGAAAGCTAGATGATGCAATTGTAAAAACAGTGTTCAAGAAGGATGCTTGCAAGATGGTCCAAGGAGCACTTGTATTAATGTGGGGAGTTCTGATTGGAACTCTGTACAAGCTGCAAGGTAGCATGGATGTTGATCGGTGCAACACTTATGTTGTTCTTGAAGGTGGAGCAAAAAATCTAGTGGTCTCTAGAGAGAAGACCATGTTGTGGCATCAAAGGCTTGGTCATATTGGAGAGAAGGGCATTCGAATACTTAATGGTAAAGATATGGTAGAAGGTATGAGTAATAGCTCTCTGGATTTGATTTCTGTCAAAATTGTGTATATGGGAAGTAGAATCAGGTGAGTTTCCCCTCTGGTGGTAAGAGGGTGGAACATATATTAGAGCTTGTGCATAGTGATGTGTTTGGACCTGTGAAGGTTCCATCACTAGGTAAGTCTATGTACTGTGTATCATTTATAGATGAATTCTCTAGGAATACATGGATATATTTCCTTAAGAAGAAATATAGAGTCTTTGACAGGTTTAAAGAATTTAAGGCTCTGGTGGAAAACCAGATAGACAAGAAGATAAAGGTGTTGAGGTCAGATAATGGTGGAGAGTTTTGTAGTAAGGAATTTGAGGATTTTTTTAAGAAATGTGGTATAGCATGGCGGAAGACTACTCCATATACACCTCAGAAAAATGGAGTTGCAGAAAGAATGAAAAAGATGTTGATGGAAAGGGTAAGAAGCATGCTCAGTAGTGCCGGATTAGGATAGGAATTTTGGGCAGAGGTAGTGGAGACATCATGTTACCTTGTCAATAGATCACCTTCATCAACATTGGAGGATAAGTCCATAAGAGGTTTGGACTGGTAAGAAACCCTCACTTTCATATCTGAGGGTATTTGGATGTGATGGATATGTACATGTTCCAAGGGAGAAACGAACCAAGTTGGATATTAAATCTGAAACGTGCATCTTTATTGGGCATAAGTATGGTTTAAAGGGCTATAAGCTTTGGATCCCAGTAACAAGGAAGGTTGTTTACAATCGAGATGTGGTGCTCAGAGAGGTGAAGGATGTTATTAAACATAAAGTCCAACAAAAGGAACCTGAGAAGATAGAGTTTGAGCTAAAGGAGGAAGAATCAAACTGTACAGCAGAAGAGGAATCAAAAGATGAAGAGCCACAAACTCTGAGTGTGAGAATATTAGTTCGAGAAAGAAGGAAACCAAAAAGGTATAGTCGATAGGCTTTTCCTCAATTTTTTTTTTATCTATTACTGATGATGATCCCAGAACTGTGACGAGAGTAGTAGATAAAGAGGATGGAAAACTATAGAAAGAGGCCATGGTTGATGAAATGATATCTTTGAACAAAAATGAGACTTGGGATCTGGTGGAGTTGCCTGCCGAGAGGAAACCCATTGGCAGGAAATGGTTGTTCAAGAAGAAGACAAATGCAAAAGGAAAGGTGGAGAAATACAAAGCTCGGTTGGTAGCAAAAAGGTTATTCCCAAGTGTCGGGAATAGATTTTGGTGATATTTTTTCTCCTGTTACCAAGATAACTTCTATTAGATAACTTTTATTTATTTCTGCTCCTTTTGATTTTGAGGTAGAATAGATGGATGTGAAGAGAACATTTCTTCACGGGGATTTGGAAGAGGAAATCTACATGAAGCAACTTGAAGGCTTTGTGGTGAAGGGTAAGAAAGAACTAGTATGCAAGTTAAACAAGCCTCTGTATGGGTTAAAACAGTCACCAAGGATGTGGTATCAAAAATTTGATACATTTATATGGGGACTTGGCTTCACGAGAAGCAAAGAAGATCATTATGTGTATTTTAAATTAATTGTTGACTGTGTTATTTATTTGGTCTTGTATGTGGATGAGATGTTGCTGGTTGGAAATGACAAAGAAATTATCGAGGATTTGAAGACCCAATTGTCCTCCAAATTAAACATGAAAGGTATTTGTGCTGCAAACTATATTTTGGTCATGGAAATTAAAAGAGATCAGAAAAGAGGAAGCTCTGTTAAGCTAGAGGAAGTGTGTCGAGACAATATTGGAGAGATTTAATATGCAGGATAGTAAACCGATGAAGGTTCTTATTCCTGTAAGAGTAAAGTTATCTGTTGAACAGTGTCCCAAGATAAAAGAAGAGGAAGAGGACATTCATTGTGTTCCATATACAAGTGTAGTTGGTAGCCTGATGTATGCAATGGTCTATACTAGACCAGACATTGCACATGCAATGGGAGTATTGAACAAGTTTACGTCAAAACCAGGAAAAGAGCATTGAACCATGTGAATCGGGTTTTCAGGTATTTGCATAGCACTAGTGATTATGGTTTGTGCTACCAAGGAAGACCATGATTGGATAGAGTGTTGGATATTCGCAGCTTTATTGACGCAGACTGGGCTGGAGATCTAGATTAGAGAAGATATTCATGTGGGTATGTGTTTAACCTATTTGGAGGTGCAGTCAGTTGGATGAGTGAGAAACAATCTATAATGGCACTATTGATTGCAGAGGAAGAATACATGGCAACCACTCATGCAAGCAAGGAAGCAGTTTGGTTGCAGAGATTGTGTTCAACTATGGGGTTAGTACAGGGAGATATAAGGATAGACTGTGATAGCCAAAGTGCAATTTTCTTGGCAAAGAACCCTGCATATCATTCACAGACAAATCACATTGATGTTCAGTATCACTTTGTGAGGGATATGGTAGAAGACAAAAAGGTGGAGACTTTGAAGAATACTCCAGATGCATTGACAAAATCTGTGAGCTCTAAGAAGTTCTCTTGGTGTAGAGAAACAATGGGCATTGCAGTTCTGGATAAATGACTAAGCTTTCTTGTGTCTCCCTATGGAAAGGAAACAACAAGTGGGATAATGTTAGGTTGTGTTATATTCTTTCCACGACTAGCCCACATAGTTAACCAGCGGGTTAGGGGGGGGCAAAAACCCGCCTTCGTTGCACCGATTGTGTAGTGGGGGGCTCGTAGGGGGTTTGAGTGGTGCAGGTAACCCCATTCTATGGGGTACGGGGTAGTGCCCTTAGAAAATTTTGGTTTTGGAACTTATGTTAGGTTGGGTGGACCAACCTATGGTTTTGTGCATAATTTTGGGACATGTTTTTTGGACGCGATGGTTCTTCGTCAATGTTATTGGATGCTTCGGCATGTATAGATATGTATTATAAAATTGAAAGGAACATAATGAAAAATCAAGCTGGTAGTCCCAGTTTTGGGATCCAAAGGAAAATCTCTGTGCATATGTGTTTTATGTGTTATGCTCTCGCATTGTTTGTTTTCTGTGTTTTACAATTCGTATGCAGGTAATTTCTGTACGGGGTTAAAACCTAAAATCATATCAAAAACAGGTATAATTCGATTCTTTGTCATGTTGAGGCCAAAAAAATTAATTAACCACATTGTCCTACTCTAGAGCAAGTTGTAGATATCTTTACCAAAGATATGGGATGTGAAAGGTTTGAAAAATCTACATCTCTACTTGGCATGTCAAATGTCGCTTCGGATTAAGGGGGGAATTTTAACTAATCCTTTGGGATTTTGTATATAATATCATAGTTAGGACATAGGTTGGTTATTTCCCTTATTTCTAGTTATGGAGACACAATTATCTCCCTCTGAATTTGATTTTATAAATATTGTTATTCTCATTTATAAAATATTGGAGAATACTATATGTTTTGATCATGTAGTTCTCTAGGCCTGTTTAACATGGGAGATATGGAGAGGTAGTGGAGGAGGGGAGAGAGGAGGGAAGACACATGGAAAGATAGGGGAGAGAGAAAGCAAAGAGAGTGAGGGAGACATAGATATCAAGGGGCAGGGGGAGAGAAAAAAAAGAGAGAGGGACGTAGATAGTGGAAAATTTGGAGGGTAGAGAGAGAGTGACACACATATATATATAGGGGGAAAAGAGAAAGGGAGGGGAAATAGAAAGGGAGAGAGAAGAAAGAAGAGAGAAATAAATTGAGAGAGAGATGGATAGAGGGAGGGAGAGAAAGATGTAGTTGGAGAGGAGGGAGAGAGAAGGAAGAATAAAGACATACAGAAATGGAGGTGGAGAGCGAGGGAGTGAAATGGGTGAGATGGAGATTGAGTAGAAGGGGAAACAGAGAAAGATGGAAAGGTGAGAGAGAGCAAAAGAAGTGAAAGAGAGAGATAGAGAAAAACATAGATGGATGGGGGAGAGGAGGGGAGAGAGAGAAGGAGATAGGGATGGAAATGTTGAAGGAATTGGAGGGAAGAGTGAGAGAGAAAGAGTGATTGGGGGAAGAGACAAATGAAGATGGGAGAGAAAGGGTGAGAGAGGAGGGAAAGAGGTGAGGACTTTAGAGCGTGAAGGAGAGGGAGGAGAGAGAGATGGAGTTGGAGAGGGAGATATTGGGAGGGAAGAAGAAATAAATAGAGAAAGGTGGAGAGAGATAGGGCGACAATGGAGAGATGGACCTAGCCTAGATATGGTATGTTTGCATATAAAAACAAGCCTACATTCATCTTAACCCCTAATCTATCAAACACATAGAGGGATCAAATATCTTGAGGTGCATACTTCTTTTTTGAGTGAAAAGACCTAAAGAAATGTTTGCACCTTGAAGTATTAGATCCCTCATAGTGCTTGATAGATCCGGGGTTAAGAGGGATTTGGACTGGTAGTATTCAACAATTATCATTTTTTCTCATTCTCTAACAATGATATTCAATTCTTTAATTTACTTTTATCCTTCATCTAGAACTCTTTGATTCATTATTTCAGGTTCCTAAAGATGGGTGAAATGTTAACAGAAACATGAAACACCTTAATAAGATCATACAATACTGCTAAAGATTTTAACATCAATAAAAATCTAGATAAAATAAAAATTTATAATTAATATTTTACATTATTAATATATAAAAATTATGCTTTTCCCTAGGTGTTCTTGTCTAATGTAGCTTATTTGAACGCTAATAATTAAACCAACTAAGGTCCATGTTAACTTCCGATCTACCAAGAGCCAAGGTTCAAATCTCTTCACTCTAGAAAAAATTTGCATCGCTTTTGTAAGCATTTATTTCCTAAATAATTTGAATGTAATATAAGAAATGACCACACCTTTGAATTTATCTTTTCTTTTTCTTACAAACATTTCACTTCAACATTTTTTAAATATAATTCCAATTGATAAGTAACCATAACTTACATAAAATATTCTTTTCAATAATAAAATGATAAAAAATATTGAAAAATAAAGAAATATCAATTATTTTAAATTATTTAATATTGAATATAGAGACTTACTAATAAATTACAAATTAATGTGTGATATAAATCTATTATTATTGTTATGGATTAAAATAGAATTAGCATGCCTCTTTTTAATCCATGGTATTATTGTAGAATATGGTATTTTTAATCATAGTATTATTTGGGTATGTCATATTATTAATTCATGATACTTTTTTATAGAGTAATCATGTGATTTTGATAAACATAGTATTAGTAATCCATAATGTTCGTGCATTGTATTTTTCCATGGTGCTTTAATGTGAAATAGATCTAACTTGATATATCTATAGTATTTACTCATAATATTATAATGTAAAATAAATTATAATAATTCATAGTATTAGCCTATAATCTATTATGAAATAATTTATATAATATTCTTTATATTTTTTATTATTTTTTGTTTTCCCAAATTTCTTATTTAAATTGGCCATTTATTAATTAGTCAACCATCTCATTTAGATCACTTATTTGATCGTAAAACCAAAAGGCAAAGCTGGCAGTCAAGCTCACTTCTCTAACTGCCAGCAACTGATCAATAACTTAATCGCATAGCTCGCTTCTTTAACTTCTTATTTATTTATTTTTCGAATTATTAGTGAACCAATCTTATCACTAATCTAATCTAATCCATCTCATTTATATCTGATGCAGCAAAGAATGGCAAATCTTGCCTCCCTAACTGCATGAAATTAATGATGAATAACATCATCAAATCTCGCGAAGGCTATCACAAAGATCTGGGTTGTCACACAGGTTGAAGGAAACTAGCAGCTATTTCAGACTCCCAAAATTTTGGCGTCCCTTGCGCTAGGGATATTAAAATTATTTCTATATATATTGAAGGGTCTCAAGCTTCAACCATCCTGTTCTGTGTTGCGACACTGATCATTTGTTGGTTTAGAGATAAGTGGGAAGAGATTGATAATTGATAGTCAATGGAGGGCAAAACGGTTTATAATGCCATACTCTGCGTGCTCATGGTGTTCATGCTAATTATCAACCATGCTGCTGCGGCGCGCGTCGCCAAGCTGCATGTGGAGCAGCAGCGGGTGAATAGCCCTGATTCTACATGGAAAGAAATAAAAAGAGGACCAGTGCACCCGGGAGAAACGAAAGCCAAAAATCGACGAAAGCTGCCTTCGGGGCCTAGCTGTGGGGACCATGAGGGCTGTTCACCACCACCACCCATATTTCCACCCATACTTCGTAACTAGAATTTGGGTATTAGTTCACCTTCTGGCTTTGGGAAACAATCGTTTTGATAAGATGACACTGTTTTGTCATTTTCTATATGCTTTTAAGTTGTTGAATGTCAGTGTTTTCACCTTCTTTTCTCATCTCATCTCACATAAAAATCTCTACACCGGAAGACCAAAGAGCCCTATGTTAGGCTAGACTGCTCTACTCTAATCTGTAAGAACAATAGTTCTTGAGCTTGAACTATGTCTCTCTACTTTCTATAAAATAATAAATAATGTTCGAGCTCTCTTTGAGGTTGATTGTTTAAATCTAGATTTTACATAGACAATGCATTTTGCCTCAATCAATTGGTTGCAAAATATTTTTTTTTAATAATAATTTTTTATATTATATATATTTTTACTATATGAATTTTTTGTTTTAAACTTTTATGTACGAAAAGCTTCATTTATTTTATAATTCATTTGATATAATTATATATATTAAAAAAAATGAAGTATTACTGTTGAGATTATCGATATATTTAATTTAATAAATAAAGTTTATAATTATTGTTGTTTTTATAATTAAAATATAAATTTAAATTTCGTATACACAATTAAAGAAAATTATTTTAAAATACTATTTTTTAATTTAGTGTTTTTAGTTATTTTTAAAAACTAAACTAAATACTGCCAATATTATGGATGAAATGTCATATGCTAAATAATAAAAAATGTTAAAAGTATTCTCAACATTTACAGATTTAAAATATGCTTTAAATTCAATCGGTAGAAAAATTAATTAATAATTTATAATTCTAATATATTTTAATTTTTCTCTCAGCTTATTCTAAAATTTTATAAATAATAATAATTTCACATGTATATATATAAGTTTCTTTCTCAAGGCAAGGGTAAAAAGTAGTGTATAAAGAAGAAAAAACAACATACTATATTTATAATTAAAAATATCTAGTTTGATATATAATAGGTAGGATATACATGTTGGAAAAATAACATTTGAAATGTAAAAAAGATTCAAATTGATATGTACAATATACATGTTGGGAAAATAACATTTAAAATGTACAAAAGATTCAAATTGAAATATCAAATGATTGACAAATAGTACACTATCATCTCATCAATGATATCTTACTCCTAAAATGTTGAAAGAATTTCTTTTATAATCTTTTTAATATATTTACTCAAACGAAACATTAAATCACTTATATCACTTTCAAAGAAAGTGATTTATGATATGATGAGAGGTGATTTGTGATATGACACAATGTGAATCTACTATACATTATGGAAGAGATGTTGTCATGTAAATATCTATTAAACTTGGAAAGAAAACATTATAATACTCATTTTCAACACGTTTGGCCTTGTGGCACTATCTTGTCTTGATCATAGAGACATAACCAAGCTTCACCTACTACAATAAAACTACATCTCTTCACTTTAAATGTTTCGAATAATTATGCTCTAACAATTGTTAAATGTGTAATACGAAGACATCCAACCATGACCATAAAACTGCATGATCATACTTTATCATTTAAACCATATTCTTAAATAGTTAAGCATTTAATATATCATGTAGGTTTAAAATTGATATATTATATATAATATTAAAAGCATGTCATATTTTTACTCCCTAATAATTTCAGTCTTTTAACTTGAATCCATATCAGTATATAAAAAATCACATTTTAATATTTTTAAATAAAAAATCAAACACAAACTCACATACAACCATGCCCAAAGATGTCACTTGCTATATAAAGATAAACGAGTAAATGACTCTTAAGATCGAAGAAGTGAGCTTGAAATCATAATCTTAGCAGTAGGCGACTATCAAACGACTGATCACAGGATCCACAATAGGCTCCAAAATTTAAGTGTAGGCCAAAATTTTGGAGGGTGGCGCAGCTGCTACAACACTTGGCAACACATGCACTGATAGAATCTAACTTCTCTATCTTGGTTAAGCCCTTCCATGTAGGGCCTTGGGTATTCAGGGAGTATTGATTCATCATGCAGATTACCTTGGCCTTCCCACTTACTCCTGAGTAGCCATGGTCCCCTCTATGCCTTTCAATTGCACACAACACAATATTCAATATAATCATATTTTTTTTTGTTGGCAAGGGTACTCTAGCTCGCGAGCTTAAGATTTTCATATTATAAGTGTTCATCTCTAGTGTTTCTCTATTGCCAGTAGGCATGGACAGTACCCAGATCGAGTCACATGTGAAAATAAACCTTACTCCATTTCCATCAATCCTGGATAGTACCCTATCAGAGTTGCTTGCTTCTCTGTGCACAAAGAATTTCTCTTCTTTAGCCTTTATTTATTTATTTAAAGAGAAATGTGCATTGGAGCTTATTTGTTTTGGGGCAGAAGAGGGATCCTGACTTATTGAGAGCATAACAAGTTGTTCCTTTAGAGAAGCATATGAAGACCTTTGATTTAGGTTTGCTCATTTAGAATTCCCCTTCTCTTCTTTTATTAGTCAGATAAGCTTGAGAACACCAAAGCATAAAAACCGAGTATAGGCATGGGATTTTCGAGTTAGACACGGGTTCATGGTTGGACCAAAGCTTTCTTTATGGACAAATCATATTTTCCATCAGAACTTCATCGACCAAAGATGAAACCAACAAAAGGAAGATGGACAGATTGCAAGCCAAATGTTGAAGTGTCAAACGGCTCTTTATAATTTGGCCACACACATACTAAGAGTCAAAAACAAGTCCAGGAACAACACTTATTTGCATGTTGAAAGAAAAAGGAAAACTTGACACAAAAGGAAAAATATAAGCAAAGAAAATGAACGCATAAAAAGGAAATAAAATGAGAAGATAAGAGAACAAAATGTCTAAACGAAACATGATGTAGACTCATAATAAGAAATGAGGGCAGACTACAGGGAATGATTGTAGAATGAGTTCAAGGAAGGGGAAACTAGCATGTAGATAATCCTACTTCTAACCTGACAGCTAGAGTGTCAGTGTCAAGTGCAATGAAATTTCCAGTGAAGCCATTGTGAGTGGAAAGGTGCATCACGCCCAATACGTTTATCCGATTAACATTCTTACCTTTTCGATGAATACCATTTTTAGCAAATCTCGGAAGTGTCTTGTGTATATGTCTTAATCTATGTAGAGCTCTTTAGAAAACATGAAAAAATATCAAAACTTGTTGTTTGCTACAGAGCTTGCCATCTGAGATTGTTGTAGCCATTTAACAATTGGATCATAGAATTCATGATGGGCTTCTTAAAAAATTTGAAAAGGTGATTTTTTTAATTATAAGCATGGGATCATGATGAAAATAATTTGAGGAAAAATAGATCTGATCATACTCAACAGTCATGTCAAGATAGTGAGGACCTTCCATAACCATCAGGGAAGGCTGAAGTGCCTTACCTTCTTGACAAAAATAGGTATAGAGAGATGTTCAACAACGAAGATTAAGGGGTGTAAAACAACTATCATTGGATGTGCTGATTAGAAAATGATTAATTGAATGATAATAAACAAATATAGAGAAATGATCAAACGAGCGAATTGAAGCATAAAACTCCTAGGTTGCAATAAATGAAGAGAAACCAATTTGAAAAATCTTATGAATGCTCTGAAAAATATAACCAAGTTCCTTGTGAGCCAAAAATGACCAACCACCTTCCTACAAATCGGGACAAATTGTACAAGCGTCATAGTCATTAAAAGAGTTTTAAAAGTATTCTAGCACCAAAAATGCATGAGACTATTTGGGACATGGTGAGCGAAGAAGGACTTGATTTGTGTGACATCTTGTGCATTGATTATCACTCAAGAATATCTATGGTGTGATGTGAGGACATATTTTCAATATAAATTCATGAGAGGAGCAAGGAGCTAACCATTAAGGGATACGTTTGATAAGTATGATTCCTTCAGGAAAAGATAATCTTCGAGATAATCAACTTCACAATTCCATGACTCTATGAGAGATGGACATTCGTAGCTTGAGTTCAATGTGAGAGATTTGCATTAACACAAATGAACTACAATGGATTCATGAATTTGGTCATTAGTAAAATCTTGAAAATTTGAGAAGTCACACCTAGAATACCAAATATTTTTTAAATTGGAACTCACATGGACTGAAACCATATAGATGGATGGATTGTGTGAGAGAAACCATATTTGATTTAGTTTGCAGGGTTTACCAGACTCACAATATCTTGACATAACCATAAATGAAATTTGAAGTGCCTCGTCTCTCTAGCATGTCTCGAAAATTTCTACAATTGTAGAATCACGTTTTGAACCTTGAGCCAAATCATGTGCGGTTTGAGGGTAGATGTTATTTCTGATTTAAAAAATTGCTCATTGGATGGTAGCCATCTTTGTCACAGGTTTCACTGGATTTTTCAACTTTAACAGTTAGATTACTAACTTGGAGAGGCTCTTCTGATAACATATTAAAAGATAAATGAGACAATGATATCTCATGAGAAAACTAATTTGAAGAGTTCTCTTCATGTAGGAGAAGAGATAACAAAGAATGGGAAGGGTAATCTATGGTTTTATTGTTTCCAATTTCATCATGGATAGCCTTACTACCTTGTGTCAATCGAGGGAATAACTCATTAGATGAAGAAACTAAAGAATATGGAGTATCTCTGTCACAAGAATATGTGTTACAAATTGTAGGACACAAGGGATAGTGAGGTGAAGATGAAGTTTAGATATGAAAATATTTATTAGAACATGATTCTAGATCCAAATTAAAATCTTCATGAGCAATTGAAAGATCATATGATGTTCTTGGGCATTCATCGCGACATACGAGAATTGAGTCATCATAATTGTAATGACCACTACCGAAGGCTGGGGGTTGATTGAAATAATTGATTGTATTACACTTCCCATCGAGATTAGAAAATTGTGAATCATTCAAGAACATGGACTCATTATTTTGACATGGAAGATTATGAAATAGAGAGGAAATATTGGAATAATATTCACTTTTCTTCTCCTTTACATGGGTATTATGACTGCTTTGTACCTTATCGCAATTTGGGCTAGTAGCTTGAGAATCAAAATAATGTGAAGAATCGCATGGTGAAGTGGATTGATCACGTAGGTCATGGTACAAGGAGTCAGGATATGTAGATGATAGATGACAAAAAAATCTGGATTAGCTTTGAGACCATAGTTGTGAATGCTGGCATCATCTTTTGGAATCAAGGAGTGAGTCTTCACCCCAGGCTTCATGAGCCATTATGGAATTTCCTCCTATTATGTGGAAGAAAAATGAGAAGATGGATTGGAGATTCGGCCCACAAATTACCCAATTTTACAATAACTACAAGGTGGTACCCTCATTAGGACCAGATAAAGGAGGAGGTCAAAGAAAAAAAAGGCATAGTAAACTCCTCCTCTAAAATTATTGGTGCCTCATGATTTGTAAGAGTTGGAGAAGAAGTAAAGTGAAGAGGTTCAAGCTTACTGTATGAAGGGAAATGAACCAAACTCAGAAACTCTTACTCCAAGAAATACCAGTTTAAATGTTTTTCATGAATTTCACAACAGAGGTGTAGGAACCGATCAGAAAAATCTTCAATTGATTCATCAAACTTCATTCTTAAGCAATTTATTCTTCCACATTCATCTTGATAGCTATACTTATCGAAGGCTTTATCAAGCTTCCTGCAAAAGCCGATCATATGAATGGATAGAAGAAATGGGTAATGTATGACACCATTGACTAACATGACCTCCGAATGTGAGGGTGAGTAATATATCCATGAAATCTTTGGAACATATTATGTGATAAATACAAAGACATAAAACTTGAAATGGATGGTTGTGAAAAGTTTATTCACCATCACCATCGAATGTAAACTCATACAGGTTATCAATAACTTCCACAGGAATGATAAAATTAGTCTGTTTATAAAAACATATCAAGATTATGATTTAGGAAAGAGGAATTTTAAATAATAGATTCAAATTAGACATAATGTGCACAACCTATCATCTGACCCTCCTTCTAGCACCATTTTATTGATGGTGCTGGAAATCCATCAACCAAGGGGATCTCCCCGATATGAAGTCCTAATTAGCCCTCACACCATTTGGTGTGGAAGTATAATTTGGTAGAAAGGTCTGGTTTCCAATTCCTCAAGGATCTGCCTTCACACTAGCTACCAACACAGGAGAGTGATGCAATGGTGTCCTCAAACAACAAGGTGATTATGCCTAGTGAGTGTGCAATGCAATTGTGTCTAGGTTCTCTTACTGCAAAATAGGGGGAAAAGTGAGCCTATAAGTGAGAGGTAATAGTACCACCCAAGAAGAGACACACATGAACTAGAAGGGTCTTGTCTAACATCCATTGGAATAGTCCACAACGAATGCGACAATTATTACAACCAATGATCAAGGGAAGATTCATCTAAAATGTAGAGGAATAGTCCACATAGGTCATGATGGTATTTATAACCAATAAGTGAAGAAATATTTGTCTAGTATCCCATGTAATATTCCATGAATATGAGACAACAATAAAAACCATTACAACACATTCTCAACATGATAAGCACTAAAATAACCAAAATAGTTCAAGTATCTTAGTACATGTGAGAGAAAACATGAAATGAAAACATCCACATAATAGTGTTACAAACGTTCATAAGTCATGCATGAAGAAAATGTTGGCATTAAAAGGCTTATGTTATTAAGAAAGTGTTCCAAGATACATATTTACATTGTATGTCAGTAGCCCTAGTAGTGGGACATTGAAGCCACTCCTTGCTCCTCAAAGAACTAGTTGGTCTCTCTAATATCTTGTGGGAGGAGCCAAGGTGAAAAGTTTGTTTCTCATAAAATGAGGGGGGTATATATAAATAAGAGTTGATTCATATGATATGTAAATTGTTTTGGATATTCCATTGGATAGTTTGTCGCAACGGATCTAATAATATTATATTAAAAATATGAGATTCTACACTATTACAATTTAATTTAATTTTTAGAACTGTAGAACTTACTGTAATTAGTGCATGCATGTAAAAGTAAATTATGTAGGAAAAAGAGAATGGAAAAATAATCCTTCACACACATAAGATATAAGATATTCTATCTGGGAAACCCTTTCCAGAGAAAATCCAACTAGAAGTTAAGGTTTCTTTTCTCTCTTTCTTTGTCTAGAAATATGGTTTCAGATACAAAGAAGTATTTTTTGTGGCCCATGGCCTACTATAGTGCATATATCCTCTCTGTTTTCTCTACCTCCTATCTCTCCCGGCTATCTTTGCTCGACTATGGAAAAAAATTATCTCGAAAGAATGGAATGACTCTTCCTCCTAGTGGCCCAGTTATAACGTAACTCTATAGCCTACTAGTGGTTAATTTCGACTATATAAACTCTTAACTACAGTTACCAAATACACCCTTCTATATTTTTTAAATCATAAACATATGGCTCACCCATTTTCCATTAATAATGGGGGCTAACGGGACTTCCTTCCAAACTATAAGTGTGAAAATAGGAAGGTCAAGGTCTAAGTGACAAAACTTTTTGATACGGACTCCTATTTATATGATTCTTGTGTTGTTGGAAATATTTTTGTGTGTCAAATAGCATGATAAGGTGTGACACATAGGCAATAGATTTTTACCCCAAAAAATTTTGTTTGATGCCTCAAAACGCTTCTCAGACCCCATTTTGCCAAACTTGGTCCAACCATTAAAATCGGTCCCATGAGCTAGTTCCTCCACTTTTTCCACTCCAAATGCATAGAGATGGATGAAGAAAAATATAATGATCTAAGTTGGGTCAAACCTCACCATTTTTGAGGCCTTTGATCCCTAAAAAATTTTACTAAATGAGGTGAGGAAATTTTTCTTCCACCTTCTCTCTGGTGTACCATTTAGCTTTACCTGGAAGTTGTCCCTTCAACCCAATTTTCCAAAGGTCTTATTGCCCTTGTCTTGTAGTTCTAGACATATTATTGAAAACTACATCTTCTATCAAATATTCTTTACCGTCTGGTGCCAAATCCTCCACATAAGGTAGGACATGTTCCTCTTCCTAATCTAGAATGGAAGGCTCATAGGGTTTCAAATTCCACACATTTACAACTGAGTAAATGCACATATATGGTGGTGAACTGAGTCATTAGGAATTATCACCTACCATTTCCAATACATTGAAGGGATCATATCTGAGAGCCTTGATTTTCTTACCAGTCCAGTATAGCCTCTCCCTGTCCAACTATAGCCATACTCTATCTCGAACCTTGAATGATTTCTCTATTTTGTGTTGATCATGTATGGCCTTATACTTCTCCTGCTACATCTGCCCTATTTCTTGTACATATATATGGATCTGCCTAATCTTCTCTATAAATTTTTCACCACTCAAAGAATCTCTTGTAAGGTCTTCCTTCACTCCTTGCTTCCCTTATGCAATATCCAATGGTGAAGGGGAAAAATATCGAAAACAAGTTTACAATGGGGACTTTTCTGTAGAAGTATGGATTTCTCTATTATAAGAATGTTGTATCTATACGAGATTTTTATCCTAGGTCTTCGGATGCTTCTGGTTGCAACCCCTTAGAAGTGGAACCAAAGTCCTATTGACTACTTATGTATGCCCATCTTCCTGTGGATGGAATGTTGCAAATCTCTACAACTTTGTTTCCATCTCCTCCCACAATGTAGTCCACAATTCACTAGGAAATATTATATCCTTGTATGAAAGGATGCTCCTTGGTATCCCAAAGTATATCTAGACCTGTCCAAAGAACAAGTTTTTTGCTTCTTATTGGGTGATGGTATTTTTACAGGGCATAGGAACACACATCTTGTTGAACCTGTCAACTACCATGAACAGGTAGTCAGATTCCTTCTTGGTCATTGGTAAACATCCCACAAAGTCCATGGAAATTCTTTCCAAAGGACAAGTATGTATAGGTAAGGGATGATAGAGACATTATTTCCTATTGCTAGGCTTACTCGTATAGAAAGGCATGCATTCTCTTATGAACCTAGCTACATATTCTTGTATCTTGAGCCAATACACATACGTATGAAAGGTAGCCATGGTTTTCCCTACACCAAAGCGCTCTACAACCTTGGATGTCTGAGCCTCTCTAATCAGCTGAGAAAACTCACCTTTAGGTACATGTATCTTATCCAGCCAGTGGAGTAACCCATGACTCTACAACTGTTGATACACCTCCTTCAAGTCCTCATTTTCTGAATATGCTTCTCTTTATGCATCGTGGGTGAATGGATCCATGTGCATAAGAATCCACAAAGCTATAATATTCGATGTGGATGGCCTTGAAAGCATATCGGCCTTGAAAGAATGGTAACATACAAGCCTTCCCCCTTGCATCAAGACAACTCTCACGGCACACCCACTTGCATCTGTCTCCACTTTAAAGGGCCACTACAGGTTTGGTAATTCTAGTATTGGTGCCTCACTGATATTCTTCTTTAACTCATTGAAACCCTTCTTCTGGACTTTTCCCCATTGGAAAATTTTGCCACTTGCTATTATGGCATGGAGCAGTGCTACTAGCACTAAAAATGAGGCTACAAACTTCCTTAAGTACTGTGTTTCCTCAAAGAAACTCCTAACATTAGTAGCATTAATAGACACTGACCATTTCATGATGGCCTCCATATTAGAAGGATCTATATTTAATTCTCCTCTACCAATCACATATCTGAATACACCAAGCAGTGTTGTGCAAAATCACGCTTTTGGAGATTTGCTAGCAGCTCATGCTTCTTCAATGCTTCTAGAACCTACGTCAAATGTGAAATATGCTCCTACAAGGTAGAACTATATACTTGTATATCATCCAAATAAAAAATAACAAATCAATCTATAAAAGGGCGCAATACATCATTCATTAATCTCATAAATTTGGTTGGTCCATTGCATAGCCCAAATGGTGTAACTAACTACTCATGCAAACCTTTCATGGTTTGAAGGCAGTCTTCAATATATCTTCTTCTTTGACTCAAACCTGATGATATCCAAAATTCAAGTCTACCTTGGTGAAATACTTTTCTTGCTGCAACGGATCTAGAAGATCATCTATCCTAGGCAGGGGGTATCTATTCTTGAGTGTGATTTTATTCAATGCCATGCAATCTATAAACATCATCCAAGTCCTATCCTTAATTGGCACACTCATGATGGGTGACTCACATGTTGATGTACTTGGTCGAATGACACCCTGTTCTAGCAACTCTTGCAACTATTTCTTCACCTCACTTATTTTTATAACATACTTCTTGTACAGGCCAATATTTGGCAATGGGAAGTTTGGCAATAACTGGATCTCGTGCTCCACTTCTCTCTTAGGGGGTTAGCCCTTTAGGCTCTCCAAGTACATCCTTGTATGTTGGTTTCTTAGTACACCCCTCTATTGATGTCTTACCTCTTATTGACTCCTTTATAGACTAATTTTCTCTTAAAAATAGTAAAACATACTTCTTGCTGGAACTGATCAATTTCTTGGCTTGGTTGGCACTTACCAATGAAATTTTCGACTTGCCTTTGTGCGTGTTGATGATGAATGATTTTCCATCTTTGTTGAGATGTTACGGGTGATCTCTCCTCATGAATATTGCATCATGCATGTACATGTATGGTCTCCCAAACATGACTCCACATACCTCAAGGGGAACAACATCCAAGTCTACACTATCAATAAAATCAACAATGGTAGCAAATCTAATTTCACATTGTTGTGTTACGTTCATCTCTACATTCTTATGTACCCATCCAAGTGGATATGGGTTCGGATGATCATGAACTTGCATCCCCAACTTCTTGACTAGATCAACTGCAATGAGAACTTCCTGTGATTCTAACTCAAAGAGAGCATCAATCTTTGTCTTCTTAGCCTGTATCTCTACATGGAAGAGTTTGGTCATTTATTTCTCTTCTTGTTGCTAAAGGCTACTCAAATTCACCTCCTTCTACACTGACATACAAACAATTTTCTCATCCACATCTGAGAAGTTTGAATTTGGTTTCTCAAATTAGTGGTCATGAGATTCTTCTTCTTATTATCTTTATTCTTGTCCTTCAGGTTTAGGTCTGGATGCAACTTCCATCACTTCTCCTCTATATGGACATCAATATTGTTATGGTTCTAGTGGTTTATAGGATACTTTTACTGGTGTGATGTGGATGTCTTCATTTTATCTTTTCCCCATTTCTTCTTCTTCTTCCCCTCAGAAGAATCTTGTTTCTCCTTTTTATTCAATCCACTTGATTGAGATCTTTTTAGGCCTACGTTCTCCAGGTACTATGCCTGTACACAAGCCTTGTCCATTGTTTTGGGCTTGAACAACATCACTTTCTCACACAGATGAAGGTACAAACCCCCCAAATACATGAGGAGTATATTTGGGTTATTTTAAGAGATATTGAACATTATAACCATCTTTCCGAAATTTGTGGTGTACTCCTCAATGCTTTGGCCAGGGTTTTGCTTGAAGTAATGCAACTGGATCGACTACTCTTCCATGTACCCAATGGGATAAAACTGTGACTTAATGAGGGTTTTGAAATCATCCCACTTAGTCACTAGAGGTTCTCACTCCAACCTAAGGGTTTTCGTGTGGCCCTCCCACCAAATCAGTACATGGCCCTCCAATTTTAGTCATGCGAATAAGATCTTATGCCTTTCCTCAATATGTTGGACACTAAAATAAACCTCTATTTGTTGCAATAAGTGGTTCCATTTGAGAGCAATGATCTTGCAATGGTATCGCTTGATATTGACTTTTACTTCCACTTTAAATAGGGATTTCTTCACGACATTTGAACTGGGTTGATCTTTTTAGGTTCTTTCTTCGACTGGTTATTTGCATCTTCTCGATCTCCAAATCCTCCTTCTGATTTGTCCTTTGCATTCGAACCCCATTCTTCTACAAACATTCTCAAAATATTTCTTAGGGCCATCACTACAAGGTTAACATTGCGTTTTATATCTGTAACTTGTTCTTCGAGCCAAAAAATCTTCACGTCTACAAGATCACGAGGTTCCCTTACAGTTTCGTCGCCCATGATTAGGGTTTTACGATTTTCGGCCTCATTGATATAGATCCTTGAAATCTCTAAAAAATACCCAAAGAAACTTGCTATGATACAAAATGATCCATAAGCTTCCATGGATATCCCACTGGACAGTTCATCACAACATATCTGATAATACTATATTAAAACTCTGAGATTGTACATTATTACAGTTTTATTTAATTTCTAGATCTATATATCTTACTGTAATTAGTGCACAAATATAAAGTAAATTATTTATAAAAGACGAGAATGAAAAAATAATTTCACACACGCATAAGACCTAAGATATGCTCTCTGGCAAACCCTTTCGGCAGAAAACCCAAATAGAAGGTGGGGACGGTTCACTCTCTCTCTTTGACTAGAAATATGGTTGTTGATACAATGAAGTAATGCCTATGGCCCATGGGATACTACAATGCACAGATCCTCTCTATGTGCTCTACCTCCTATCTCTCCTAGCTATCCTTTCTCAACTATGGAAAAAAATTTCTCGAAACAATGGAATGCCTCTTCCTCCTAGTGGCCTGGTTATAGCATAGTCGATAGCCTACTAATGGTTAAGTTTGACTATATCAACTCTTCACTAATGTTACAAAATAGACTATTCTAGATTTTTAACATAAAAAACACATTGCTAGACCATTTTCCATGAATGACGGGGCCTGATGTGGCATCGTCCCTATTGGGTTTTGAAATTGTCATTCATTTCCATTACACTTTCACTATTATGTACATTATATTACCTCCATTTCACCTTCACTTCACTACCATGTCACTACATTCATCTCACTTTCATCATTAATGGGCCACATCTATGTTTTTCCAAACTTTATTAATTCTCAACATTTTTAAGTGAATTTGTGGTAAAAAATTACAAAATAAAATGCATATGCTTATACCTAACAAGTGGGATGAGATTGTTGACATTTGTAGGTCAAAAAGAAGCTTCTAGAAGACCTTTATGTGGCATCCTAAGGCCAAATTCGAATTTGAGTAGAGAGGATCATGGGATCATGAGGATATGTGTCATATTTCCCATTTGTATTGAAACTCTAAGAAGACATATGACTTATCATTTCCTATTTTCAATAGAACTCTAGAGGTATGGGGAGAGATTCATGGACTCTCATTAATGAGATTACTTCTCATCTTTTTGTATAAATAGGAGTTCTCTCTCCTTCATTTGGTAGCTTCGGAAAGCTTTTGTAAACATTTGTTAGCTCAACTTTTTGTACTTTGTCATTTTGAAGAATTTGAAGAAAGCTTTGATGTTCCCAACATGGAAGGAGATGTGAAGTAGATGTCATGGATCATATTGGAATGTAAGGTAGAATATATTTTATTTTGTAGTTTTGCTTTGATTTCATTCAAGTATGTCATTTTATCGTTTTCAAGTTTTCAAGTTTAGATTTTCCATTGATGCAAGTGTAATTCATGTAAGTGTGTTCAACCGGGTGATTATAGATCTATATAACTATGTAATCTATGCTTAACAAAATAGTCCAAGAAAGTATTGGTGCTTGGTGCTTTAGAGCACACAGTAGATTAATTTTCCTTTACATGTTTTGTATTTAAATTTGTTGCAATTCATTTTCAGTTTTAGAACAATGAAGTATTGAATCCCGCCAAATGCTATCACAAGGAGAAGTTCTCCAAAAATTGTATAGTGGAGTGATAAAACACTTCATTTAGTTGTTATAGTGGATTAGTTGCAATTTCACTTTCATTTTTAGTCTTCCATCTAAGTTTTTTGCAATTTCATTTTCAATTTTAGAACAATGAAGTATTGGATCCCTTCAAATGCTATCACAAAGAGGTAGTTCTCCCAAAATTGTATAGTGGAATGATAAAACACTTCATTTAGTTGTTTTCATTTTTTGCTTTCATTTCATAAACATTTTACTGACTTAGATTAATCTAACTATTCAAAGTTTTGATTTGTTTTTATCTAATGTTAATTTCCTTTCTCCCCTTGTTTAGAAATTAGATTTTAACATTAAAAGTCATTAGATTTAGTTTTCCATTGACATTTAGAGATTTTCATCTAGAAGCATAACTTTTGTCTCTTACATTAATTTCCTTAAGCATAAGAAACAAAACCCCCAAAAACAACATAAACCATAAAACGAAAAAGTAAGTGAAGGATTAACTAAGCACATATAGTGCACCACACTTAACTAGTTTATGGTACCCAAATTGATAATTTATGTAGAGCAATTTAGGACACTAAATTGACTAGACATTTTGGCGCTGCTGCCGGGGAAGTGTAATTAGGAGAACTTAATTCTTACATCTAAAAAAATCAATAATTTCTCAAGTATTCTCTCCTCCTGCACTATGTGTGAACAGTAGAATCACAAAAAGAATTTTTATGTTAAAAAAAAATCATCATTTCATTTGATTCAATAAAAAAAAAACAATAAAAAAAATCCAACTGCTTTGATAGGTTCAGCTGTCCAAGATTGACTGGTTATGGTTTGAGGTGACTCTCAAAACACTGTGTCATGTCTAATAAGATTTTGCAAATTGGCTATAGAACGCAGCCCTGTTCCGAAACTAACTATGTGTTACGTATCTATTTCCAAGGTTTAGCAAGTTATAGTCATCAAATGAAGAAATTGACCGCATGGGCATCTCTAGAATCATCCCGACATGGATTCTATCATAGTCACCCAGCCCAGATCGATAAAAAACCAGCTTAAGACCTCAGTTAAACTCATCTTTTTAGGATCTAGAACATTCTCCTTAAAGCCTTTGTTGCCTGAATTTGAGAACCATTAATCATTTTTATAAAAATTTCACAATTTCAGAGAAAGAAAAAAAACGAAACAACTAATGGCTATCTCCAACCCTAGTTTCCGCTGTGGCCTCAATAGAAAACCTGCTTTCCTGTTTGAGCTTTGGCCTTGAAACAAACCTGCAAGAACATTTAAAAAAAAATCAAATGTGTAAATTCAACAAGTCAAATTGCATGGACTGTAGTGTTGAAATAAGAACTCTGCCTTTTTGGAATTTGTAAGGGCTCCTTTTCTGCTTCAAGAATGGGAGGTGGATGATGTATTGGAAACCTACAGAAAACCTCTCACAACATGATCGAAATGGGTTGACAAAAGCATCAATCCCAACAAATCCTTAGTTTTCTTTTGTGGATACTCAACTACTCATTTTAGTGGAGGGCAATGAGTTTGAGCCAACATACAAAGTGATCCATGCACTCTAACGTTGACAACTGGTAACCAGGAGCCACACTGTGCTTGCCAGATTCGCTTGTTCACCATTGCCAAACAACGTAAGTATTCAAATCACCGAGAGCCTTACTGATGGAGGCTATATCACCAAAACTAGATGGATCATTTGCTATTTTCTATGCTATGATTGCATTTGAAAACAATTTTTTTTTTGAAATTGATTTTACAAGAAATGTAGTTGACAAAAACGGAGAATTGTAAAAAAAGGTCAAATTTTAACTGCACATTCTAGCTTAATGAATTAGGGAAAAAAAAAACATGGGTTTCTTTGGGAACAAGGTCAGTTAGATAACCCAAAAATGGTTTTAAGAAATTTACAATGGTTTGGGAGAATTGTTTGGTTCTCTGAAGCCTCTTTTGGCATGTCAACAGATTTTATTTAATGAATAGAGTGTTGTTTTAAACACGACACACTTCATGAATTTGTTTGAATAAGAAAGGTTTGAGGAAAGAAATTTTTATTTGAAAACTAAAAATCCATATGGAAAATCTAAAGAGTCCAATATGAATCACGCCATGCCTCCTGCCTTTAATGCTAACATTCTCATGTCCATTTTTAACTCGTACTTCACCATTACACCTGTTTAATGACTAACTACATGACTTAACCGAGTTGGATACGTCTCTTCACAACCCTATTGTTACTTTATTACACCAAGTTCCTCGTTTTTACTTCCGCAACCTTCCTATGTATATGAGCACTCAAATTATTCATTTTGTTTTCAATTCTCTGTGAATAACAGTCACTTGTTTTCACAACGAGAAATAGTTTCCTTGTATCAACGGTTCTGTGCACTTGATTGTAATGGGAAGGGGTTTATTTTAGCAGATGAATTTTATCTATGCTAGAGTTTGCAGTGAATCCACTTTCTTAAATATTGCTAAGAATGTTGGTTGGTTTGAACTTCAAAAATTTCTTAGTTTTTTATCACCCTTCAGTTCTAGAGCAAGTATTTGACAAAAGATTGAATTCGTCTTCAAGTTTTATGATTCAGATGGCAGTGGGAAAGTGACACTCGAAAATATACTCGAAGCGTTGTGGGATCTTTTATGTCTGAAGAGCAATGGAAGCAAGTTGTGGGTCAAATTTTGGAGGAAGTGGGATATTCAAAAGATTGAGGTTTCATAGTTGAAGATTTTTCCAGATTCTTGTGAACTATAATCCACATATTATGCTACATGATCAGGGAATTGGATATAAATAATAATATGCATGAAGGGGAGGCTCTAAATTGCAATTATGGCATAAGATGTTCATGCTTTCAAATGAAGAGAATAGTTATATTACCTATGCTTCCAAAAAAAATGAATAAATGAAATAATTAGATTGTTTGCTCACTTTGCTGAAAGGTATTGATTAAATTTTTGACTGGTGATGAAAAATTAATAGCTAACATTTTGTTCAATATTTTTAGCTATAGAAACTATGCACATTCTGCATCCAAAGTCATTCCACAACTAAAGTCATTATGCAGCTAAACATCAATTTTGCAGCTGAAAAACCTCATTGTTCAAATCAGTCTAATTTTCTCATATTAAATCAGATTTCGATGATTCAAGTGTCATTAGAAAGATATGGACGATATCTACCCAACGTGAAATCCATCATAAGAGTTTGAAATAGTAAATAATGAAATAAATTACTGAAAAAATATAACAGTTAACTTGAGGCACTAATTTTGAAGCAGGTATTAATTCTTTTGGTTTTCCTTCGTGAACTTGTTTTGCTAATACAAATTCATAGTTTTGTGTGTAAATATCATAACTAGAGAGATAGATCACTTCTGTTTTTCAATAGTGTTACATTCCATTGTAGAAGAAGTATTAGTTTTTTTTGCATGTTCCAAGAGGAAGGACAAATGAATACAAGTGAATAGTGTCTCTCTTAAGAGACCAATTTGTTTCATAAGAAGATGATCAACAACAAAGAAGAAATGTTCTAATACAAAATCAGATCCAAACACTTGAAAAACTCTTGGATACTGTTGTCTCCATTACATCCATTCTTCACAACAAACCATTCAACTCATTTCCCTTTATATATTCCATTTACATTCACATACACTTTCCATTAACTTTTTTCCACTCCTAACCCACAAATAAAAGCAAGAGGCACATCTACATGCTTATTGCCCATTTCCATTACTACTTTCCATTGCCATCTTCCATTTTCATTTTCCCTTTCCTATCATTTTCATTTCGCAAATAAATCCTGCTTCAATGCAAATTATTGAGCTCATAGCCCTTTGAGTCTAAGTTCCTTGCAAAATTACCTTGAGACTTGCATTCCTTAATGGAAAGTATTGATGCCAACAAACAATGGGAATACATTAATGTCCCTTGTTCATCAGATCTTCTAGGTGACTCGACATTAGAAAATTTATTTATACCGAGGAGGATGTGTTTGGGCATCTTCACTCTCATTGGGATCAATGGTGAGAGTTCTCGTGTTGACTAGTGGCATCCATTAATGGCCACTAAGTCAACAATTTCTTGCTATGTTTGACATCAAAACATTTCTTCACATAGTAGGAATTGTATAGTTGAGTTTTGAAGACATGAAGACTACTATTTTAGACATTTTGGAGCAAATATAAAATAGTAGATTCAACAAGTTTTAGTAGAAGCAATAAAAAGTCATCTTGACTCTTTTATCCATGACTCTTTTTGTCTAGCCACTTGAAGAATATTATGATCAAAATTTTGTAGCCACCACACATACAACTCATCCATTTCCAAAGGGTAAGTTAAGGTATGTTATTTTCTAACTTTTTCTCATAGAATTCCATAAAAAGTTAGAATAATAATTGTTGAAAAAACATTTGTCTTCCTCATTTCATAAAATTGCCAATACATTCATATTCATATCTTTCCATGTTCATATCATATTTAGAATCCCACATACTTTGACAATGTATTAACTATTACATTTACAATGATTTTTCAAAATTGGTTAAAGGATAATTGGATACAAACACAATCAGATTGTCACACAAGAACCAACCATCATGCAATCCAATAAAGACATACTTTGCAAAAAATAATCAAATTATCATTATGTAAAGTTCAAAGATCAAAATAGAATGCAACAACAACACAAGAACCGACCATGTTGCAATTCATGTATTACACTTTGCAGAAGTATGATGTTATCAAATGATATCATGCAAAGTTAGTGAAAGCTCAAGGATCAAAAGAATTAGTGTAATATATATTGCATGAGGACACGAAATAGCTTTAGTTGGGGGGTATGTTGGGTCTTGGAATTGTCATTCATTTCCATTACACTTTCACTATTATGTCCATTATATCACCTCCATTTCACCTTCATTTCACTACGATGTCACTACATTCATCTCACTTTCATCATTATTGGATCAAATCCATGTTTTTCTAAACTTTATTAATTCTTAGCATTTTTAAGTGATTTTGTGGTTAAGAATTGGAAAATAATGTGCATATGCTTATACCTAACAAGTGGGATGAGATTGTTGACATGTGTAGGTCAAAAGGAAGTTTATAGAAGACCTTTATGTGGCATCCTAAGGCCAACTTCGAATTTGAGTGGAGAGGATCATAGGATCATGAGGATATGTGCCAAATTTCCTGTTTGTATTGAAACTCTAAGAAGACATGTGTCTTATCATTTCCTATTTTGATTAGAACTCTAGAGGTATAGGGAGAGAATCATGGACTCTCATTAATGAGATGTCTTCTCATATTTTTGTATAAATAGGAGATCTCTCTCCTTCATTTGCTAGCTTTGGAAGCTTTGGAAAGCTTTTGTAAACTTTCGTTAGCTCAACTTGTTGTACTTTGTCATTCTAAAGAATTTGAATAAAACTTTGATGTTCCCAATATGGAAGGAGATGTGAAGTAGATGTCATGGAGCATATCAGAATGTAAGGTAGAATAGATTTTACTTTTTAGTTTTGCTTTGATTTCATTCAAGTATGTCATTTTATTGTTTTCAAGTTTTCATGTTTAGATTTTCCATTCATGCAAGTCTGTTCAACCAGTTGATTATAGATCTATCTAACTATGTAATCCATGCTAAACAAAATAGTACAAGAAAGTATTGGTGCTTAAAGCGTTAGAGAACACTCTAGATTAATTTTCCTTTACATGTTTTGTATTTAATTTTGTTGCAATGCATTTTCAGTTTCAGAACAATGAAGTATTGAATCCCTCCAAATGCTATCACAAGGAGGTAGTTCTCCAAAAATTGTATAGTGGAGTGATAAAACAATTCATTTAGTTGTTATAGTAGATTAGTTGCAATTTCACTTTTAGTTTTAGTCTTTCATTTAAGTTTGTTGCAATTTCATTTTTAGTTTTAGAACAATGAAGTATTGGATCCCTCCAAATGCTATCACAAGGAGGTAGTTCTCCCAAAATTGTATAGTCCAGTAATAAAAATCTTCATTTAGTTGCTGTCATTTTTTTCTTTCATTTCATAGACATTATGTCGGCTTAGATTAATCTAACTATTCAGAGTTTTGATTTTTTTTTATCTAATGTTAATTTCCTTTTTTTTCCCTTATTTAGAAATTAGATTTTAACATTAAAAGTCATTAGATTTAGTTGTCCATTAACATTTAGATTTTTTATCTAAAGCATAACTTTTCTTTGTTAGATTAATTTCCTTAAGCATAAGAAAGAAAAACTATAAAGCAACGATGTAAGAGAACGGTTAACTAAGCACATATAGTGCACTACACTTCATCAGTTTACGATACCCATATTGATAATTTATGTAGAGAAATTTAGGGCACTAAATTGACTAGACAGCCCGAAACTATAGGTGTGAAAACATGAACGTAACTTCTGAGTGGTATAACTTTTGGATACAGACACGGATTGAAGTGATTATTGCACCATTGGAAATATTTCTATGTGTAGAATGACATGAAAGGTTTGTTTATTAAGCGATAAAGTCTTACCTTCAAAAAATTTCGTTTTATTCTTCAAATTGCTCCTGGAAGGTTCAGGACTGTGTTTCGCCAAACTCGGTCCCACCAGTAAAAATGATATTGTGAGCTCATTCCTCTATATTTACCACTCCAAATGCATCAATATGAAAGAAAAACAATATAATGATCAAATTCCGATCATCAACCCTTGTGACTTTTTAACTACCTTCATGACTGTTCAACTTCCTTTGACTTTTCAACTTAAATGAATCTTCATATTCAAGTGTGTCCATTGAACTTCCAATTTACAATAAATTTGATTTACAATAAACATGGCCCACAATGGTGATGTGGAATGTGGAAAATCATGAAATGACTTGACATGACACTGCTGAGATGAATTGGCTTGATGATGTGGCAATGCCAAGCTGCTAGTGCTACTGACTGATAGATGTGTTCTTGGATATGGTTTCTTCTGTCCTCCACATAGCTTAATAATGGAGGGTCTTAAATGATCTTTTGTATTGGAAGTGGTTATATCATTGTGTTCCTTTCCTTCCTCTTGGTAGGTTCACCTGTCAATTTATCTACAAGTGATTCTTATGCATGCTTTCCTCCTCCTTATCCTTCCTCATCATCTCGTCATGACTTGATAGTGTACCTATTCTTGTAATCCACTCATGAAGGGATGCCATCAATCAGAAAACTCCTTAGTCTAAGATGATGCATTTTTATCCATGAATTGAGCCTAGGATAAGTGACAAGCTAGGCAAGATGGCTTAGAAGCTATGCATTAAGTAGTTCTAACTGAGAGGGAGATAGATTGATTACTGAGACTATGCAAAGTGCAACTCATGCTTGGCTGAAGAGGTTTTAGCATAGTCCCCATTGGGGAGAAAAAATGTGTAGTGGCCACTGGGAGTCAGAATTTTGTAGTTCAAAGTAGTAATGGTTGATGTGGGATGAGGCCATGAGGGGTCATTTTGGGTATTTTTCAAAGGAAAGGAAGACTAGACAATAGATAGGTTTGGAGAAAAAAATGTACGCACTTCTTGACGGGAGTGAGATCGAGCTGATGGAGGACATTGTGAGACACCTCTATGAAGTTCTAAAGGCCAAAAAAGGTAGGGTTGTTTGTGCATTTTCAGGTTGTAGCAGGAAAGGAGAAAATCTTGAGGACTGACAGTGTGAAGTTCACAATTCAAGTTAGAGTTGTGGGAAATGCTATGTAATTCTAGGGGTCAGGGAAGGTTGCTGAGATTTTTAATTGCATAGTGCAACAACCCTAGAGGATAATGACTATGTACTACATAGTCCCAGGTAATGAGGTCTCAACACTGAAGGATGAGAGTGTGCAGTATGCAATTCAGTGAGGGTCCAGCGCAGTTGTGATGCCTAGTTGGGAAGAATTTTCATAAAAATTTCTAAGTGCGATAGCAAGGCAGACTTGTGATGAACCTGAAATGTGATCACACACTTATCATAATTACATGAAATGACAACATAGACCACTAGGGAAAAAACAAAGAATTATCCTTTGTGTGACCATCTCATGATAAGAAGTGTCAAGTGCGACACTTGAGATAAAATTTAGGATGACTGTGAGGACACTTATCTGATAGTGCTCAAGAATTTGTGTGTGAGTGTGAAAGGTGTTTACATGACTAAGAAAAATCTTATACATAAATACCAACCTTTGAAAGCACTAGAAAATGGTTGCAACATTACATATTAGTCAAACATTACAAAAGATGACAATTAGAGCAACATACAAAAGGAAGCCAAACACTTATTGAAAACACATGAAATGCCATTTAGTGTTTGCAACCATACATCTCATTAAATAAGAAATGATATTCCAATGATAAGCATTATTACTACACTAAGAGGTATATTTAAAATTTATGAGATGTTCTTTGCTTTTATATGGAGTTTTCATGATCTTTGATTTTTTGTCATACCTCAGGATTCGTTGGTCTTCCTATCTGATGATTGTATTTTCTCCTCGTCTCTTTGAGTATCATATAGATCTCCCTCCTTCTTAATGTCCATGTTAACCATATTTCCATAACCTAGTAGAAATCATGTATCTTTAATCCACTAATGAAAAGTCACCATTAGTTTAATAAACCCTTAGTCTAAGATGTTACATGATAATTCACATACTGAGCTAGAATTGGTATAAGGGCATGGAGGAGAAGGATTAGTGACTGGGCTAGATTGAGGGATAAGACTACACAATGCCCACTAAGGGAAAGTTTTACGAAGTGCCTACTGAGGGTCATAATTGTGAAATTCAAGAAAGCAGTGGATGTTGCACTGTGAGGCCCTGTAGGACAAATCTGTACAGATTTCAAAGGCATGGGGGATTGGGTAGTAGGGAGGCTTAGTAGAAGCATTTATGTAGTTCTTAAGGGTAGTGAGAATTTCCTGAGAGAAGCTCACCGAAGCTAACCTTTGCACAATTTCTGATGTCAAGGGATGTTGGGTTTTATGGACATTGTGGATTTTCAATAGGAAAGGAAAAATCTCGAGGGTTGGAGATGTGAAGTGCCCAGTTTAGGAAGGCCGAATGAGAATAGGTTTCTAGGAGTCCTCCATAATTTGGCTAAGTGTGGTATTAGTGGAACTGATATGAATAGTGACAGAACTTTACTGTGACCACACGTGTGTACACCTAATGATGCAACATAGATCATCCAAAACATATGAAAAAATACTTTGCTTAATGAAATAACCATTTTGGAAGCTTACGACGAGAGCGATCCTGACGATAGACTTTATGAGGATGATGCTGACACTTGTGTAATGGTGTGTGAAAGAGTGGAAATGAGCGCGAAACATGTCTGCATCATGGGAAAAACTCATTTTCACAAATATTGTGTATATTTTGCTATAGATTCACAATCTCATGAAATTTATGAAAGCACAAGACAAGAATGTACTTCTAGTTTCAACTAACATAACCCAATGGATTGATGAAAACAATATCACCAAGAAGAAGAAAAATCAATAGAACATAGCAAAATAAGATTTCCTGGGGAAATCCACTGCTCAAAACCCCTCCTATATGTCTTGTATTAAATTAGAAATATGAGTGAAGATACAGAGCTTGTTCTCACTAGAACAATTCCACACAAATATTATCCACCCTTTGCATCACAAGCCTACTATTACCCAATACTTAGCCAATTTCTACTGCCTACCAAGCTCCTATTTCCTTTCTTAATTCCTAGGATCAATAACCCATATTTAAAGGGAATTTGTTCTTCCAAAATAAGAAATCCTAATTAAGTCCTCTTCCTCATTATATGCATGATATTTATAACTTAGTAAATAACACAACTCATAGTACACTTTCCCTGCTAGTCGCAACTAGGTAGTTCTCATAACTGGCATGCATGAACTTCCAATGAGAGAATCTTCAGTTATTTGGAGTAGCACTTGTGGAAGAACTAGTGCACTAAGTGATTTCTAATCCTCTACTAGTTCAAAAATTAGTTAGAACTAGCTTAACTAACTATAACTTAGAAAATTGAGTTATCTAATTACAACTCAATCTAAACTCATATTGAACCCCTAAAATATAGGTAAAACATACACATGACTTCCAAAATACTTTCAACTCAAATTTAGTAAGATAATTAAGTTAATTAAACTTAATTAACTATTTACAAGTTGCTATGAGAATAGAATTTGATTTTAATACACAGTTTAATTCAAGGACAAATTAAACTAGAACTTCTTGTTGGCATTTCTCAACACTCCCTCTCAACAAGAAAGGGATTATCTGCTACCCCGATCCTATCTCTATGAAAGTCAAATTTACATATCAACAATTCCCTTTTAAAAAAGTCAACATCTTTCTCCTGCATGGGAATGTACTCTAACAACATGATCCACCTCAATACATAATCTTGTAGATGATGATATCGAATATCAATGTGCTTGTACCCATCATGGAAAATTGGATTTTCAAAGAGTTTGATACAACTCTCATTATCGTAGTAAATCATTGTTAGATACATCTGCTGACCAAACAAACCATCCAAGACCTTCCTCATCTAGATGGCCTTACATGTTTCTTGACTCGACGTAATATACTCTGCCTTCGCCGAAATGAGTGCAACCGATCTTTGTTTCTTGTTGTACCGAGAAAATGTTGTTGACCCCATATTGAAAATCCCTCCTAGTGTGGTTTTATAGTCGGATGGAGTCCCGACCCAATGTGCATCTATGAATCCTTGAAGCTTCACTCCCTATATCCATGTGTACCATAATTTGTACTAAGTAGTGCCCCTAAGGTACCTCAATACATGATTTACTGCCTTCCAATACAACTTGGTAGGCTTAACCATCACTTGACTCGATTAGTTAACTACATACCATAAATATGTTCATGTTTTCACTAGGTACATGAGTGAACCCACAAGTTTCTTGCAAATAATAGCTTCCACTACCTCTCCCGAGGTAGCATCCTTCTTCGTCGAGTTACCATTTAGAGAAGTCCCCATAAGCTTGCAACTCTCCATGTGGAACCTCCTGAGTATCTTGTTGGCATACTTTCCTTGAGGTACGAACAACTCTCCATAACCCTATGATACTCCCATGCCTAGAAAGTAATGCATGAGCCCCAATTCATTCATTTGAAGCTCTCTTGCAAGGTCCTCCTTGCATGGTTTGATCAAGTTATCATCACCTATTAGTATTAGATCATCAACATAAAGTACAATGATCAACAATTTACCTTCCACCACTATGTGGTACAGGTTTGCATATGCTTCACTCTTTGTGAAGCCCAACCCAGTGATGTAGATATCTCTCCTAGTGTACTAAGAAAGAGGTGCTTCCTTTATCCCATACAATGCTCTCTTGAGATAACAAATTCGAATCCGAATTCAAATTCAAACTTAGTAACTATGGTAAGAAGTGAGAAAATGTGGAGCAATTTTTGGTAGGTGTGTAAAAAAGCACTTACTATGTTTTACTATGTATAATGTTGTGCGTAAGTTTAAATCTCTGTCAAATTTTATTTTATTTTGTAAATGAGGCACAGTCTCATGTATTTATTAAGTTTTTGGAATAGTTTCACAATGCGTGAAATTCAAGACTAGGAAATAGCCTCACATTGTGTGAAGGTATTCATTAAGTTTCTGGAATAGTCTCATGTATTTATTAAGTTTTTGGAATAGTTTCACAATGCGTGAAATTCAAGACAAGGAAATAGCCTCACATTGTGTGAAGGAATTCATTAAGTTTCTGGAATAGTTTCACAACGCATGAAATTCAAGACTGGCAAATAACCTCGCATTGTGTGAAGGTAGCTTCACAACGCTTGAAATTCAAGACTGGCAAATAGCCTCGCATTGCGTGAAGGTAGCTTCACAAAGGTAGCTTCACAACGGTTGAAATTCAAGACTGGCAAATAGCCTCGTATTGTGTGAAGGTAGCTCCGCAGTGCGCTAACCTAGTTTTGCGAAAGTAGCTTTCCAAAAGTTATAACTCTCTACATCTCCCACAATGCGAGGTAGCTCTGCGAAACTAGTTTCCCAAAAGTTATAACTCTCTACATCTCCCACAATGCGAGGTAGCTCTGCAGTTAGCTAATCTAGTTGAGTTCTGTGAAAGTAGGTTCTACGAAAGTAGCTTCCCAAAACTTATAACTCTCTACCTCTCCAGTCCTCCTTCGAAATATTTCCAACATGGTATCACGGTTAAACTCTGTTAGTGTAAAAACAAGTGTTTTTATTAATATTGAAGATTGTTTCTGAGCACACATTGTTTTTTAGCATATTTACCAACAGGTAGAAAGTTTGTTTTTACGGTAGAGAATGGAAGCATGAAGCACAAGCTTGTCTAATCCTCAAACACCTGAGTTTAATGGAAAAAATTATGATTATTGGGCTATTACAAAATTATGATTATTGGGCTATTACAATGAAGGCCCTATTTTCTTCTCAAGACATTTGGGATTTGATGGAGAATGGTTTCAAGAACCAGTAGATGGGGCATCATACAATGTCTTATCTCAACAAGAAAGGGATGTGATAAGGGACAATAGGAAGATGTACTCAAAAGCTCTATTTTATATCTTTCAAGAAGTTCATGAAAATATTTTTCCAAGGGTTCTAGCAACAACGAAGTCCAAGCAAGCATGGGACATCCTCCAGACAGCCTTCCAAGGCATGGAAAAAGTCAAGACAACAAAGCTCCGAATGTTGAGGAGAGATTTTGAAACAATTTGTATGAAAGAGTCATAATATAGACTCACTTTTTACACATGTAAGTCAGTTGGTTACTCAGATCAGGTCTCATGGTGAGACACTTGAGGAAAGAAGAATAGTGGAGAAAATTTTGAGAAGTCTACCAGCAAGGTTTGAGGCCATTGTTATGGGCATAGAAGAGACAAAGGATCTCTCACAGTTTTCAATGGATAAGCTTAATGCATCACTTATTTCTCATGAACATAGACTAAACAGAACAGCAAGCTCCTTATTGGAGCATACCCTCAAGACACAATTATCATTTTGTCAAGGTCGAGGCAGAGGAAGATCATATGCTAGATGAAAAGGAAGAATCCCATACATAGGTGGAAGAAGCAGCCCTTCAAGCTCAAATGGAAGAGGCAACAATCAAAATCCAAGTCAAGACTGAAGCCAAAATCAAGCACAAGGTTAGAGGTATGATAAATCTCAAGTTCAATGTCTTTACCGTAAGAAGTATGGTCATTATGCAAATGAATGTAGAAAGAAGAAATATGATATTAGTAACAAACCAAGTGCAAATGTCACAAGAGAAAATCATAACCATGATAGCGTGCTTTTTGCTTGTAATGTAGCACAAGAAAAATAGAGTGATATATGGTATTTAGATTCAGGGTGTAGCAACCGCATGTCAGGAAACATAGAAATGTTTTTTGATCTAGATGAAGGTGTCAAATCTGAAGTGACATTAGGGACTGATAGGAAAGTCTCTGTCATGGGTAAACGAAGAGTTAATATCCTAACAAATAAGGGGGAGAATAAATACGTCTTTGATGTTTACTTTGTCCCCAGTCTGAAACATAATCTCATGAGTGTTGGATAGCTCACACAGAAAGGCTACAATGTCTTCTTGAAAAATGATGTGTGCAAAATTTTGGATAGGCCTCCAAGCAAACAACTAATTGCAAAGGTTCAGATGACAGACAATAGAATGTTTCCACTAAAAATAAGATCAGATTTGCAGAAAGAAGGTGCACAAGAAAAACTATCTATGAACTCACAAGAAAATGGAAGAAAAGGGGCAGTTGTCACACAAGTAAACTTTCAAGCAGAGGTAAAAGATGAAGACTGGTTATGACACTTGAGATTTATACATCTCAACATTGGAGGTTTGAATTTGTTGCATAGGAAAGACATGTGAAGGGTTTACAACTCATTGAAAAACTAGACAACATATGTGAAGGATGTATCTTGGGAAAGCAACATAGAGAGACAATTCCAGTAGGAAAGTCAATAAGGTCAAAGGTAACTTTGGAGATTGTCCACTCAGACTTATGTGGACCAATGCAAAAGCCATCAATTGGTGGCAGCCACTATGTATTGGCCTTCATAGATGACTACACAAGGAAGACATGGGTCTTTCTCCTAAAATAGAAAAGGGAAGTGTTTGAGTGCTTTCACCAATACAAGCCTCTTGTTGAAAAGAAAAGTGGGCATTTCATCAAAGTCCTTAGCGAGAGTACATCTCAAATAACTTCCTTCAATTTTGCAAGGAGCATGGAATTCACAACAATTTTACAACAAGATATACACCGCAGCAAAATGGTGTGGCAGAAAGGAAGAGTAGGATGAGTATGGAGATGGGAAGGAGTATTCTAAAGGCAAAGCATTTTCCAAATGACTATTGGGCTGGAGTTGTCGCATGTGCAGCATATATCTTGAATAGATGTCCAACCAAAACTATCCAAAACATTTTTCCTGAAGAGGCATGGAGTGGAAGAAAACAAAATGTCACTCACATGAGAGTTTTTGGATGTGTGGCTTATGCACATGTCCCAGATGAGTTGAGAAAAAAGTTGGACAACAAGGGGGATAAATGATTATTTGTTAGATATAGTGATGAATCCAAGGCATACAAACTCTACAATCCATTAACCAAGAAGGTAATAATCAGTAGAGATGTGCAGTTCATAGAAGAGGAAGCATGGGATGGAAGTTTAGAAAAGACAATCAATGTCAAAGCATGCATACCAAATGAGGACAGGGAGTAATTAATGACAGCAAGTAATTCCTCAACTCTGACTCCCTCTACTTCTATTCAAGCACAACAAAGCAAGCAGCAAGCAATGCCATCAACAAGTAATAGGATAATTTCTCACAGTTAAGTGAGTGCTTCTCTAAGCACATCATGAAGCGTGACACCAATTGACATATCAAGCCCATCTTCCAGAAGGTAAATAAGGCCAAACTTTAGAAATTTAAGTGAAATTTATGAGCAAGATGAATTTGATAGCAATGCAGGATTGAATTCCTTATTTGCATTATTTTGTCATGTAGATGACCCAATCCACTTTGAAGACTCGGTCAAAGAAGAAAAATGGGTTGCGGCAATGGAGGAGGAAAGAAAAGAAATAGAAAGGAATGATACATGGGTGTTAGTGAGCCTTCTAAAAGGAAAACATGTTATTGAAGTAAAGTGGGTCTATAAGACCAAAAGAAACATTGAGGGAAAGATTGAAAGGCACAAAGCAAGGCTAGTTGTCAAAGGATACAAGTAGAAGCATGGATGAGATTATTCAGATATGTTTGCGCCAGTCCCGTGGATGGAGACAATGCACACAATTGTGGCGATTATCGCACATCATAAATGGACAGTGTATCAGATGGACTTAACATCAATGTTCTTGAATGGAGTGCTGAAAGAGGAAGTGTATATCATGTAACTGCCTAGTTATGAGATTGAAGGCCAAGAAGACAAAGTGTATCGGTTGAAGAAAGCTCTTTATGGATTGAAGGAAGCACCGCACGCATGGTACAGTAGGATAGATGCTTACTTGTTAGACAATGGTTTCAACAAGTGTGACGGCGAGTCTACTCTCTACATCAAAGAGAGCAAAGGTAAGATTCTCATTATCATCTTTTCTGTAGATGATTTTATTTTTATAGGCATTGATGATTTCTTCATCACTGAATTTAAACAAGTAATGAAGAGTGAGTTTGAAATGACTAACTTGGGATTGCTAAGATATTTTTTGGGCATAGAAGTGAAGCAAACATAAAATGTCATTTTTATCTCTCAACCAAAGTATGTGGCATAAATTTTGGAGAGGTCTAAAATGCAGAATAGTAAGTCTGCACAACTCCAAATGTCATAGGGTTGAAGTTAAGCAAAGAAGATTGTAGTAGCAATGCCAATTCAACATTATACAAAAGCATGATAGGTAACTTGATGTATTTGATTGCCACTAAGCCAGATATAATGTATGCAGTATGTTTGGTGTCAATGTTAATGGAGACACCCAAGGAGACACATTGGCAAGCAATGAAAAGGATTCTGAGGTAGGTAATATCAATGTTAGAAAGAGTATGTCATGATATGTTTTTCATTTGGGTTCTAGAGCCATTTCATGGGCCTCCAAGAAGTAGTCAATAGGATCACTGTCAACAACAAAAGCTGAATATGTCGTAGGAACAGTAGCAGCATGTCAGGTAATTTGGATGAAGAAGGATGTTGAGGGATATTCGTCATGACCAAGAGGGCGCGACAACTATTTTTTTCGAAAACACATCAGCAACTACATTGCCAAAGAATTTTGTCTTCCATAAAAGGACCAAGCCTATTGATGCTAAATATCATTTTGCTAGAGATTTGATTAACAATGATGAAATTGTGTTGCAGCACTGTAGGTCATAGGAACAGATTGCTGATATTTTCACAAAGCCATTGGCAGGAGAATTTTTTTTTTATGTCATAAACTATTTGGGAATTTTCAATGGTGGTAGTTGTGATTAAGGGGGAGTGTTTGAGATAATAATCCCAACCACCACAATAAACATCCTGACAACAGTCATACATGTCAGACACTTTTGTAACCATACATGTCAGACACTTTTGTAGGTTGCGTCTCTGCTTGAAGACATTTTTGTAGGTTGTGTCTCAGCATGAAGATAGAAGCACCAAATCTAGATGCAAACCATTTAGAAACTCAGAAAAGGCATTTAAAGAATTTATGTACTTAGGTAAATTGATATGGGAAAGCATTAATTCAACAACCTTTCCCACACTCCAGAAACACCTGCGCAACTTTGATCACACTCAAGAACAACATCAAAATTATTTCGCTCTGTCAAGAATTAAACGTATAATTGTCTACCGAGTTAAATATGAATGTAAAATCATTTTGATGGTGAGAGGGGTAGAAGAGTAAGATTGTGTAGGGAGGTTAGAGAGTAAGAAGTAAGAAAAGAGCCCAAGTCTTTATGGAGAAAATTGTGGAGCAATTTTTGGTGGGTGCATAAAATAGCAGTTATTGTGTTTTACTATGTAGCGTTGCGTGTAAGTTTAAATCTCTGTAAAATTTTATTTTACTTTGTAAATGAGCTACAGTCTCATGTAGATGTATTTTTAATGTTCAATAAATGAATATTAATTTTTAGTGTGTTTCTCGAAACATATCATGTTATATTTCCTATGAGTATTCATTAATTCTCTGGAATAGTTCCACAGTGCGTGAAATTCAAGACTAGGAAGCCTCACATTGTGTGAAGGTAGCTCTACGAAATCGGCTTCACAGTGCGTGAACATAGTTTCACGAAAGTAGCTTCATGAAAGTTATAACTCTTTGCCTCTTCCATCCACGAAAACGAAAATTAACTTCGCGAAATTTCCAACACAAGTAGTTTTTTAGTTTGTTGTAGTTTTACATAGTCAAAGTTGTTGCTTTGTCATTTGTTGTTTCATGTAAATTGAGTATTTTTTTTGTTAGTAACTTTAGCTGTCTATTGTCTCCAATCTTTCATAGTTGTAGTTGCATGTACTTTGAATATTTTGTTTGGTATCAAAGCCACGGTCATGAGGGCTCGCTGTTGTAGTGGTTGAGTTGTGAGAGCTCTTGAGCACAACATTTATCCTTTTGTTTTTGTTGACAAATTCAATGTGTTCCTAGTGACTATGGATAATTTTGATTTAGAAATACTCATATTGAAGGTCGTTGTTGGAGCGTACTCACAAATTACAAAGTCTGTTAACCTAAATTCACAATGAAACTAAGGTCAAGGATTGATGATGTGCTCGAGGATGGTGATTTAGGTGTTGGGAGTAATGGGATCATTAGCGTTTATTCTTTCAATGAGCAACATAGAAAGGAGAGGTTGTTCCTGAACTTCTGAAAAGCATGCTATAATACATAACTTAATTTGTCGTTCGATTCTGAATAATATGTACTGTGAAAGTTTTTACAACCTCCTCCCATCACTTCGGATTAATTCAAGACAAAGTATTCATTGTAGCATTGTTAGTATACGCAATTTGGATACTGTCGCTCAAAAGTTTGGGTCATCCACCATATTAACTGTTGTCATAAGCTAGAATCATTGTGTATTCAAGTTGTCTATTTGACCTGTTCAATTCTTTCTTCTTGCTGTAATTGATATATCAATCTCTAGTCTGGGATAAATATAGTTTCAATCTACATAGATCTTTTTCATTATTTTAATTGATTGGATTCATCTCTTTGTTTTAAGGTGGACATATGAAGTTTAGATGCATGTAATTATAAAGTTCTTTATAATTCCATATCTCTATAACTAGTGTTTCTCATACATGTGATACAAATTTTCTCAGCGTGATGAGAAATTCATGAGCATGTAAAGGATCGTTGAGGCATATTTTTTGTCAATGTGAATTGAGCAAAGGAAGAGAGAGGTTGATTTCGAGACAATGTGTTTTGTTGTGAAGAAGAACGTAGTTGGAGAAGGAAAGCAAAGGCAAAGGAACTTTGAGTTCACTTGGAAGTGACAACAGTGTAAAGATCATTGAACCTGTATTGTTCAACCCATTTGTGAAGCAACAAACATCAAAGTTTTGCTAGCTAGAAAGCATAGGTGTATGTACCATTGAGTGAAACAAATTCCCCATGGAGTAGCATGGAGTAGTTAGCATTTGAGAATCTAGGAAGGTGCAAATTTACTATGGTTTTATTTACAAATTAAAAGTTTTGAATTCTTGAAGCAAAAACTAGATAGAAATATGGTGAATTCACCCAGTAAAAGGCTAATCATTTTGGAAGAAAAAGGAAAATATCTTGTTTTACGATGTCATTTATATTTGGTGAACATTGTAAAATATAAGGTGATTAGATAAATGGGAAAATCCAAGATGTTGAGAAAGTCAAAGCATTAGCCAGAGTTGTCCAAGGTTCATTTAAAAGAGTTGGAAGCGAAAAGGAAAAAAATTTCCTTGGAATTAAAATCTATAAAGGAATGCATAGATGGCAACACTTTTCCCCTCATTGCAGATACAAAGACACCAAAGGAGGCTTGGAATAGCCTTGAAAGGAGTTTTGGTGTAAGGGTGGTAATCAAGTAGAAGACAGTAATCTTGTACAACCTGTTGTGCAAGTGCTTGAAGATGAAAATGAAGACGGATCTATAGCAGCATATCTACACACAGATGAAGAATTTGTTGATTCTCACTTGACAGTGGATAACAATATTGATGGTGTGTTACCAGTAGGAGCTTATTTTGGCCTAGATAAAGTTTCCTATGGAGAAGAAAAGGGTTCATTGGATCCAACAATTGAAATTGTTGCCATTAACTTTGATGAAGAATGATGTAGGAGCATGAGGCTTTAAGACAAAAGGCGTCAATTTATTCCAAAAATCAAAAAACAATTTACAACCAAAGGAGTGGAGTCCTTTAGCCATCAGTTTACAAATCTTTCTAGTTAGGATTTGAACTAGAATCCACGAATTGGATTATCATGTAATAAATTCTAGTAGTTAGATGTAGTGGAGATTCTCGAGGAGAATATTAGGTATATTAAATAGGATTAGTTAATTCTATCCTTCGATTTAGAATCTGGTTGTTAATGAACTAATGCTTCTGTAAGTTCCAAATCATTGGAAGCGAATTTTGACTCATTTGGCTTCTTTTGAATTATACATGCTTAGGTTATAGGAAGCATAAATCTATATAATTTTAACGTGAAATTGGTCTATCCCAGAGGTATCGTGTCCCTCCATAGTATCTTTGTGTTTTTATGTGTTTTTGAGTTTCCAAGTTTGGATTAATCCCTGGTTCTATTGTTCTATGCATGTTAGCATTCAACGTGATTTATGTGTATTAACAGTTGTGGAGTTAGAAGTGCTTGAATTTTTGGATCTAGGACTGTAGCCCCATATTCTTTATGAACCATTGATTTTAGTTCAACGCATTGTGGCTTAGTGAAGATCGGGGGTTGGACCTGTGTTTAAAAATTGGGTTAATCGAAGTCCCATGAGCCATAGATACTAAAAATCTTTGTTATCGGCGTTAAACTGAAGTAGTGGACCTGAACCGTTATAAACTAGGGCTTATAATTATTTCAACTTCATGGGATGGTGTCATCACATATCTTTCCTTTCGATATCACAGTGACCATTAGAACACTGAGGAATGCGAACCATCGAATGGACCTCACATCACATTAGTTATAATATCGCGTCGCATTGGTTTTAGTGAGAAGGACCTTAGTTTCGTGGAGTTGCGAAATGTGACATGTGATTGAAGCGCGCCGATAAATATTTCATCGCAACATTTAGAAATAAGGAACCTCTTAGTGAGCCATGATTGCAATATGCGATGGTAGAAGGTTTGGTGGGTATTTGGTAGCTGCAGCTAAATTAGTGGTTCTGCTAATTTAGCAGAGTATGTAACTCTAGAGGTAAATAACCGATACTTCGAGGGAGATCCAAGAAGAAATTCCACCATAAATAGGAGAAATTGTATCAAGTGTATAACATTTATCTCTTATGCCTTGACCGCAACCACCATTTGTGGTATCGGAGTAGCTCACTGGCATTGATCAGGGTTGTAAGGATTAGAGAAAGAAATCCACCATGGTTTTCAGATTTGGAAGAGGACGTGGTAGAATAGGAAGACATGTTGCAAATGCTAAAGTGATGGAGGCTATGCAATAGATGCAAGCTAGACTAGAAGCAATGGAAACAGTGAGAGGTGCAGATGCTGGTGATGTTAGTGAACCTGAAGCTAAAGCTGTAGAAGAGGAGGAACCTGTAGAAGTTACTCCTAAGATGAGGTTCTTTAGGTCAGTATTGAAATCCACATCTATACCCAAAACTGAGGTTTCAATTTATGCAGGGGGATTAAATCTTGAGGAGCTAATAGATTGGATAAATGACTTGGAGAAATTATTCGATTATGAAGAAATAGAGGACGAAAAGAAGGTTAAGCTCACTATCACGAAGTTGAAAGGACATGCAACACTTTGGTGCGATGGAGTGCAGGCAGAAAGAAGAAGACTTGGCAAACAACCAACTAAGAATTGGAATAGGATGGTGGCAAAAATGAAAGGTATGTTTCTGCCAAGTGATTACTACCAAACATTATTTAGACAGATGCAGAATATTAGACAGAGGTCTATGATAGTAAAGGAGTACATAGAGGAATTCTACAAGGTGAGCATAAGATCTGGGCAAATCCAAGATACAGATGAGAAGGCTGCCCAATATGTGAGTGGTCTTAGAATGGACATTCAAGATGAGATAATTGTATTGTCTTCCAAAATAGTGGAAGAGGCTTATTAGATGGTACTGAATGTTGAAGAAAAACTCATGAGGAAGCAGTTTGCCAGAAATAGAGGTACCTTCCAAGGAAGGGGAAGACAAGGTGGTAAAGGAAAATCTACAACACCTAGTGATGGAGCTAGTAACATCTCAAGTTAGAATGTACCCAAAAGAGGTGATGCAATTGACAGGGGGAGTTTTTTTAGAGGAAGAGGACACAGAGGTAGAGGAAGATAAGTTAGAGGTTACAGATGTAACAAGCTGGGACACAAAGCCTATGAGTGCCTAGAAAATGCAGGAACATCTCAAAGAAATGCAATTCTTGCTTAGACTTAAGAGGAAGCCGCAACAATGAGAAAATAAGAAAATATACCAAAGAGAGGAGTGCCTTTAGTAGTTAACAAAGTATTTCTAAAGTGAACAAAGGAAGTTTTTGAACCAGCAAAAAGGAAGGCCTTTTTCAGGACTGTATGCAAGATTCAAGGAAAATGTTGTCAAATGATAGACGATAGTTGCACTACTGATAATTTTGTCTCAATAGAAGTGATGGAGAAGTTGAAATTGAAAACAAAGAAACATCCAAAACCTTAGAAGGTGTCATGGCTACAAGAGGGACATCAGTTGGTATTAAACGAACAATGTGAAGTGGAGTTACAGTTGGGTAGGTATAAAGATAAAATTTTGTGTGACATGATGCCTATGGATGTGTGTCATATATTGTCGGGTAGACCATGGAAGTATGATAGAGGAGCTATGCATGATGGAAAGAACACCTACAAATTCAGCAAAGATGGTGTCAGTCATACATCGCTACCAATAAAAGAAGAAGATACATTGAGGAAACCTGAACCAAAAACACTTTTTTTGAGTGGAAAGGAGTACTTACAGTGGATAGAGGAAAATAAGGTAAGTTTTTCATTGGTTTGTAAACCCAAGGTAATAATTACTTCCACAAAAGTTTCTAATTTACAAATTGAAATTCAGAATATGCTGGACCATTATTGTGATATTATTGTAGATGATTTGCTTGATGAGTTACCACCCATTAGAAAAATCAGTCATCACATAGATTTGATTCTAGCAGAAAATCTACCTAATAAAGCATCTTACAATATGACTCCCACAGAGAATGGAGAGATCAGGAAACATGTTCAGGAATTGTTAGAAAAGGGATTAGTTAGAGAAAGTTTGAGTCCTTGTGTAGTTCCAACAATATTGATCCCAAAGAAGGATGGAGGCTGGAGAATGTGCACTGACTCGAGAGCAATCAATAAGATAACAATCAGGCATATATTTCCTTTACCTAGAATCAAAGATTTGATGGATTGTTTGAGTGGAGCTAAGTATTTTACAAAATTATATTTAAAAAGTGGTTATCATCAAATTAGAATTAGAGAGGGAGATGAGTCGAAAATTTATTTTAGAACCATTGAAGGATTATATGAGTGGATGGTAATTCCTTTTGGATTATCGAATGCCCTTAGTACATTTATGAAACTTATGAATGAAGTTCTGAAGAAATTTATGAGTAAGTTTGTAATAGTATATCTGGACGATATATTATTTTATAGCAGGTCTAAGGAGGAACACATAAGACATCTAAATTATATCTTACAAAGGTTGCAACAAGATAAGTTACTAATAAATTTAAAGAAGTGTTCATTCATGAAGAAAGAATTGGTGTATTTGGCTTTTGTTGTTTCTGCTTATGGTTTAAAGATGGATCCAGAGAAGATAAAAACTATCATAGATTGGTGTCAACCAAAATGTGTCTTTGAGGTAAGAAGTTTTCGCGATCTTGCTAGGTTTTATAGAAAATTCATTAGGAACTTTAATAAGACCAATGCTTCTATTATTGACACAATAAGGAAGGACAGAGAACAATTTAAATGGACTGCTGAAGTAGAAAGGAACTTTCAGCTGTTGAAAAGGAAGATCACATAAAAACCTATTTTGGTTTTTCCTGATTTTAATAAACCTTTCCAAGTAAAGTGTGATGCCAGTGGAGAAGCCATTGGAGTTGTTTTGAGTCAAGAGGATATGCATGTAGCTTATTTTAGCGAAAATTTGAATGAGACCAAGAAGAAATATTCTTCTTATGGCAAGGAGTTTTATGTAGTGGTGCACTCTTTGAATAAGTGGAGACATTACTTGATGTCTAAGGAGTTTTTATTGTATTAAGATGACCATGCATTGTAGTGCATTATGCAACAACCAAAGCTTAATCAAAGACATGCCAAATGGGTAGAGTATCTTCAAGGTTCTAATTTTGTCTTGAAGCATATAAATGGCCAATCAAATTAAGTAGCAGATGCCTTAAGTAGAAGAAACATACTACTTCAAGAAAGTCAAATTCAAGTGTTGGGTTTTGATTCTCTTAAGGAATTGTATGAAAAAGACTTACATTTTAAAGAGGCATTTGAAGCTTGTAAAAATCTTGTTTTGTTAAACAAATGAAAGTGGCTTGATTATTTCTTGCAAGATGGGTTGTTTTAAAGAAATCACTTGTGTATACAAAATTGTTCTATGAGTGAAATTTAATCAAGAAGAAACATAATGGTGGACTTATAGGACATTTTGGTGTAGACAAGACTTATGAGAAGTTGAACATGTTTTATTTATGGCCAAAGATGAGGACTGAAGTGGAGAAGTATGTGAAAAGTTGTAAAGTCTGTAAGTATGAAAAAGGAAGAACCGAAAACACAAGGTTGTACGCTTCATTACCTATTCCAGATAGACCTTGGGATATGGTAAGCATGTATTTTGTTTTGGGATTACCAACAACTCAAAGAGGAAATGATTTAATATATATTGTGGTTGATAGATTTTCGAAAATGGAACATTTTATTTCATGTTATAAAACCAGTGATGCTACTCACATTGCTAATATGTATTTCAAAGAGATTGTAAGATTGCATGGGTTCTTAGACAAAGACTCCAAATTTGTTGGACATTTTTGGAGGACATTATGGAAGAACCTTGGAACTAAACTGAGTTTCAATTATGGTTATCATCCTCAAACGGATGGATGGACTGAAGTTGTAAATAGAAGCTTGGGTAATCTTCTAAGAATTCTTACATGTGAACATCCAAACCAATGGGATCAAGTATTGGCACAGGCTGAATATGCATATAATGACTCTCCTAACAAGAGCACAGGGCAAAGTCCATTCCATATAGTTTAGTGAATGCGTCCAAGGCGAGTGTCTGAATTAAGAAATATGGAAAAGATAAGATAAGAAGTGCTGAGGGGGAGGATTTTGCTTCAGATATGCAATTCATACATGAATAGGTAAAACAACAACTACAGGACAACAACATAAAATAGAAGGGTAGAGTAGATTTAAAGAGAAGAGAAGTTAACTTTGAAGTTGGAGATTTGGTTTTAACATAGCTAAGGAAGGAAAGATTTCCAAAAGGGGAGTATAATAAACTAAAGTTTAAGAAAATTTGACCATGCAGAGTCTTGAGAAAATTTTCTGCAAATGCATATGAAATTGAATTACCCCTTGATATTGGAATATCTCCAATATTTAATGTTGCTGACTTATACAAGTATGAAAGGGAACTGGCAGATGACATTGCAAAGGATCAAGAAGAATAAGAGATTGATTGGGTAAAACAATTAAGAACAACAAAAGAATTACAGTAAGAGAGGATTTTGGACAAGAAACTATTAAAGAAGATAAGGGGACGGGAGTATTTTCAATATTTGGTGAAGTGGAAAGATCAACCAATTGTTGATGCTACCTGGGTAACATATGCCATGCTATAGAAAATGGACAGTTCTGTAGAAGAGCTCATGGACAGGAGCCTAGAAAGAATTTTGTCCTCAGGAGTCTAATGCAGGAGCATGAGGCTTTAAGACAAAAGGCTTCAATTTATTCCAAAAATCCAAAAATAGTTTACAAGCAAAGGAGTGGCATCCTGTAGCCATCAATTTACAAATCTTTCTAGTTAGGATTTAAACTAGAATCCAGGATTTGGATTATTATGTAATAAATTCTACTAGTTATATGTAGTGGAGATTCTTGAAGAGAAGATTAGGTAGATTAGATAGGGTTAGTTAATTATGTCCTTCGATTTAGGATATGGCAATTAATGAACTAATACATATCTAAGCTCTGAACCATTCGAAGCAGATTTTGATTGATTCGACTTCTTTCGAATTATAGATGATTAAGTTACAGGAAGCACAACTCTATGTAATTTTAAGGTGAAATTGGTGCGTGTTAGAATTCAACTTGATTTGTCATGTATTAATGGTTGCGGGGTTAAAAGTGCCTGAATTCAAGATCCAGGATTATAGCCCCATATTCTTTGTGAACCATTGATTTTACTTCAACACATTGTGGCTTAGTCAATAGCGGGGGTTGGCCCTATGTTTAAACTTTGGGTTAATCGAAGTCCCATGAGCCATAGATCCTAAAAATATTTGTTATTAGCATTAACCTCAAGTAGTGAACCTGAACCTTTATAAACTAGGGCTTATAATTATTTCAGTTGCGTGTGGTGGTGTCATCACATATCATTCCTTATGATATCATAGTGACCGTCAAATCACTGAGGAATGTGAACTGTTGGATGGACCTTGCATCGCATCGGTTATAATCTCACATCCCATTGGTTTTAGTGGGAAGGACTTTGGTATGGTGGAGTTGTGAAATGCGACATGTGATTGAAGTGCGTCGATAAATGTCGCATCACAACATTTAAAAATAAGAAACGTACAAGTGAGGCATGATTGCAATATAATATGGGAGAAGGTTTGGTGGGTATTTTGTTATTGTGTCTAAATTAGTGGTTCTGCTAATTTAGCAGAGTATCTAACTCTGGAGGTAAATGACCGAGACTCCAAGGGAAACACAAGAGGAAATTCTACCAGAAATAAGAGAAGTTGTATCGGGTGTAGAACGTTTGTCTCTTATGCATGTACCCCAGCCACCAAAGAATAATTAAATAGTGATGGGTGCTTTCAGATGATGTAACAGAAACATCTTATGGATATGTTGTTATTTAGTGAGATAAGTCCACTTGTGTTTGGAAACCAAGTGGAAGAAAACATGTTTGTAGAAGCAAAGGTAGAGAATCAAGATTATGAGGCATCAATAGAGTCAAAGAGGGAAGAAGAGAAGAAAGTTTTCATTCCGGAGCAGAACGAACAAAACCAATATGGTTCTAAAGATGTTTTTTCATACAAACATAACATTGCTTTTGTGTGTGTAGATGGTAGAAGTTACTGAGATGAAACAACAAAATTTGAAGAAGAATTAAAGTTCCTTGAAGCATAGCTTAAAATGCCATGTATTGATGATGACTACATAGAAGTTGCAACAATGAATGTTGAGGACATCATGGATGATGTTCAAAATGAAAATGTCAATGAAATTTTCATGTACTGTAGTCCTGGAGAAACAAATTCCATTATGAACTTATGTCATAGAAAAATTATAATCAAAAGATTCATGATGACGAACAAACTACAGAGGATGATATGTGGGAGAAGTCCACATATGAGAAGATTTTTGAAGAGGTAACAGACATCCATGGACAACCTAAAATGGTTTTCTATGTTTTTATGATAAATAAAGATATAAAAATGGAGGAGTTGCAACAGCAAATGAAGAAAAGGAAAAATAAATATAGCCCAAGAATTGATGTCAAAGTTTTGATTCATTGTAAGCCCAACTGAGACTTAGAATAGTAGGCATGTTTAAGTTATGTTAAGTCATGGTTAAGTTTCTAGTCATAATTAAGGGGGAGTGTTGGAAACAATTACTATCTATCAACTCACCGAACATTGCCTTATGAAATGTCGCCTCACTATCACTGCCTTGACCTACTCAAAACTAAAGGGGCTCCAATGCCTCAACTAATTCACCACTAAAAGGGAAGATAACTGACTAGTTTTGCATATAAAAGTAGATGATTAGGAATAGGTGGATGCATTGTCAAAGTTGTACACAATTGTAGCTGCATACTCTTATAGAAATAGTTTCTTAGTTTGTTGTATTATTACACAGTCAAAGTTGTTTCTTTTTCATTTGTTGTTTCATGTAAATTGAGTAGCATTTTTTTAGTATCTTTATCTATATATCCTCTTCAATCTTTCATAGTTGTAGCTGTGTGCTGTGAATCTTTCATGCTTCACATGGGATGGATTTTCATTAAATGTAGGAACATATGTCCAAAGAGGAACTCAAGTTAGAATATTTTTCTGAGGTAACTAATTATGCACACCAACAAGTGAGTTTTCTTGGAAACTTTTGTTGATTTTCATCTAATTTGGTCCAATCATGGTGTCTCTCCATTGTAATATGGGAAGGACGGTGGGTAATTTTGTTTCCTAGTGGAGTAGGAGCAAGCATAACCGTTTTAGCAATCTTGTGTTACAACCTTTGTTTAGTTTGGTTGGTGGCTTGGTTATGTGCTGGTTTTTGTAATTGGACTTAGAATTGGTCAATTTTTTAGCATAAGAGGGAATTTTAGACCCTTTTTTTGTAATATGGTAGTAATATCAAGAATTGTAGTAGTTTCATGTCACTCCTTTATTTTTCTTGGTATGTGATTTAGATCTGTGTTGGTTTTGGAATTTGACTCAGAATTGGAGAATGTTTGTGCATGTGAGGATTTTTCATTGGAATTCATAAAAAAGAGTGTAACAATAAATTGAATTGTTTCCAAAGGAAATTCTTAAATGTTTGTGCATGTGAGGATTTTTCATGGGAATTCATAGAAAAGGGCATAACATGATCTTGAATCTTTGCTAAAGGAAATTTTTCCATTTTAACAGGTACAATAAGGAGGTTGCCAACATTGCCTCAAGTATGGAGATTGTGGTTGAACAAAAGGTCTAAATTCAAGAAGCCAAATATAAGATTAGCAGCCTCCAAAATCAAATGGAGGAGCTATAATAGAGGAGCATGATGGAACCCAATTTGGCCTCTTCCATCTATGGAACATCCGTCAAGGATGATATTGTGGTGATTCCTAATTTAGAGGCTTAGGATTCTTTTGTGGAGACACAACAAGGGAATAGTGAAGATGATATTTATCTTTAAAAGTGTGTGAACTTTTAAGTTAAATTTTCTTCAATTTTCATATCATTGCAGTGCCTCTATACTTATAGAAGTTTCAGTTTAGTTTTTTTTAATGGTTTTTTCTAATAATTAAGATGGAAATAAAAAAGTTTGAGTAGCAGGATGTAATCCCCAAACTTGTACTTTTGAATATAATTTTTTTTGTTGTCATTATAAAATAAAAAATAAAATAAAAATAAAAATTGTTAAAATGTGGACCAATTATGATGAGTTCCATAATAAAATTAGTTGTTGCTTAATTCTCCATACGTCTTAGCATGAAAAACTTTATCACTTTTGTGACACCTTGAAATGAAAAAGTTTATCACTTTTGTGACACTAAGAAAAACTAAAGAATTCTTCAGTATGTAAATAATATTATTAAATTCTACCTTACTAAGGTTTTAAGAACCATTTTTTAAGGTCAAGCGATGCTAATCACCATTGTCACATCATTCTAGAACAAAGACCTCACACTAGGTAATAGATTGATTTAGAAGCAAATGGAGTGACGATTCCAAAAATTGTGCTTAGCGCCTTCAGTGGCCCGTAGTTGGAAAAAATTGTGGTATGATGCTCTCAATGCGTCATCGTCACGTCACATGTCTTGAAACTGCATGCAATTGAAGTGGAACCTTTCGAGACAACAAAAGAGTTTGTTTAGTGGGAGATTAAAATACCTAAACATGAAAACCAAGTCGCTTACAACTAGCACTCTAGATAATTCGAACAACCTGAACATTATAGCTTTGCAATCGTCATGCCAAATAAAATAGCATATGGTGTTTCAACCCTTCCAGGCTACAACCAAGTCCTTGGATATATATATATATATATATATATATATATATATATATATATATATATATATATATATATATATATAGTCTTCATACAAGAGGTTAGAAAATAAACATACACTCTTATAATTAGATTTAATTATTGTAGGAGCATTATGTTTTAAAAACCCTTATTATTATATTCCAACTTTTATTATATACATTGGCCAGTATTAGTTTGAGAAGAGAGATAAAATGCATTAGAACAAATACGTTGAAGTGAGGGAACAAAAATCCTATTTGGATTTTGAAAAAATAATATATTTCTTTTTAGGGCCACAAGGCTATGACTCTGAATGCAGAATACATGAAAGGGATTTTCTTTGGAAGCATTGGATAGGGAATTTATAGAGATTAAGCTATGTGTAAAGGTATAAACCTTAGCGGAAAAAAATTCTTGATTCGGTTATGGCCATGATGGTTGGAACCCTAGAACAAGCATATAATTTATAAAACAAAATGAAAACTTGGTCAATACAACAAAGCCCAACAATAACCATAACTCCAACTAATAGTTGTGCTCCATTCAAAGGGAATACTAACCTACAACTACCAAAAGGAATAAGGTGATTTAGAAAAACAAAAAACAAAAAAATAATCACTAGAAGGATTAATAGAAGTAAAATAAAATTGTGAACCGAATGAAGAAGTCAGATAGAAAAGAGGAAACGATTTTCGTTTGCGTACTAATTAAGGACCCTAGACTGATCCACACTCCTATGGCCATGCATAAGATAGTTAAACCACTTTTAATATTACCATAAAATTGGTTTGTAGGTAGAATTGTTCTATGGTTAAAAATCATCCATGCATAACTTCAATGTATTTACCTAGATGAATGTCATAGTTGTGTGTGTGGTACAACTGAGACGAGGAGCATACCCTCAAGGGGTATCAATATTCTCAATTTCCTGAGCTCTGTGTTGGACATACCTAGAACCAAAAACCACATAAGCAAAAATATTATTCACATTACCATTAACAATTTCAATAAAAATTTCATTCATAAGCTACCAAAATTTGCCAATACACTGTAAATGGAAATCACCAGACCTAACCTAAGGAGGGATATAGTTTTTTTTTTTTGTGAATTACCATAACCATGTGAGAGCGAAACAATGGTGGTGAGTTGAATCTAACAAATAGGTGAGGATATTTGAAAGTAACGTCTATACATACCAAGTAAAGTAATGGATGTAAGTTACATAACATGCTCCTTGTGCAAGGGAGTGCAAGTAAGACTGATGTTGTGATGCTGCCAAGTCACTTCTACTACTTGAGGTGCTGTGCAGAATGGCTAACCTCTCATACTTGGTATTTTTTTCTCTTTTTGGACTACGCCTACCATTATCTTTACTTTTGTTCTTCTCCATTATAAATTATGTGTTGAACTCAATAATACCAGACATGATCAAAATCAAAACCAAACACAATATAAATGTAATTTCAACTTTTAATTATAATTGTATTACATGCTCAGCCAGTCAAATCAGTGCCTCACTGATTGCGAGGTCATGGGGTCAATTCTCCCTGAAGCCCTTGGGGTTAGGCCTAGTTATTGGTTGTGGGGCTCGATTCCCTTCAGGGTTGATCAACACAGATATTGTTGTGGATGTAGCAGCCACCCAATGACCAGGGTGTTTGTGAACCACCCAAAAAAAAAAAAAAAATGTATTACATGCCACAATATTGTACAACGGGATTTTTCTGGCTTGGGCACACTCCTTAAAATTTTACAATACATTGGGTTCATGTGCCTAGCTCACGCAACATGAGTCATTAGTCATTCAATCCAAATCGACCTTAGCTACCCTGTAGCTCAGGTCATGGGTCAATTAACCCTACATGTCCTCGTACATTTTCCCTGCCTCAAAAACAAACTCATTTCTTATGCACATCTCTCATCTACCTGAAAACTTATGCGTTCCTCAAAACCTCTTGCTTGTAGTGTAGGCACATTTCTCCACTTTTAGTTCCCTTCTGACCTATGTGTCCTTTCACTCCGCCTCGCCTTGCAACTTCTGAGTTTGGTCAGACTTTTTTGGTTGCTCTGTTGTCTTCCTCATACCTTGTTGCCTTGCCAATAAATACCATCCACTGTGTAGTCATGTGTTGCATCCACACCCGTCCATGCTAACTCATGTCAGTCCATGTGTTTCAGCTTATGCGTCAGCTCATTCACTCTGCCCTGGTATAAACTCCCTTCTGCACTTAGCCATTTTCCATACTTAATCACTCGATTAATTGTTCACCTTTGATTGTCCTTGGTTCGCCTGTGCCTAGGAGTGGGTGCACTACTCAGGTGTGCAGCCTCGTCACACACTATGCCCCAATGTGTTTTCTACAAGTCTCTCACTCTTCATGTCACCTCCCCCGGGCGCATGCCTACTCAAAGGCCCAACTTAGGTCACCCAATGTGCCCACCCATCGACCTCATGATTGTCACACTTAGGCAGGTTGCCTCAACATCAAAAGCCAGACACACTTGGCCATGCTCGTTTCATGCCTAGCTCATGTGCATCCATGTGGGGTGTTCAACTCGGCCAAGGATAGTGATGCTGACTTGGTGTCCTAACATCGTCCCCCACCATGATTCATTGTCATCCTCGAAAATCCCATCGATTGTGCCAACCGCTCATTAAACTTTTCAATTGCCTTTTTCCATCTCCACAATGAATCCTCTATTTGCAAACCACTCTCCTCTAGTGCATCCTTCAATTGAATGACGAACTCCCTTCATGTAACACTCCCGACACTTATATTCCTAAAATTCAAGATCTTATCCATAATCAAGTTTGGTCTATCCATAATAATGGTTTGTCCTCTTGGTGGTGTTGTCCTCTTAGGATTATGTGTATCAAGTCTACATATATTGAGGTGATTCATATGGACCATAAGAAGTTTCAAGCACATGCAACTTTGAATCTCCAACTCATAAGCAACTTCACCAACCCGCTTTTTCACTCGGAATGGCCCCTCATACTTCCTCATCAAAAAACTTACAGTCCCTTTGAGTGGCTGAAACTGTTCTTTGGTGATCCTAAAAAAAAACCATATCCCCAACATCAAAGTGTGTGACTCATCTATCCTTATCTTCCCATTTGTTCATTACCCTTGCATCATCACGTAGGTTCACTCGTTCTAACTCCAAACACTCCTCCCATGTTCTCAAGAATCTCTTCACATACAAACTCCTCAAAAATAACCTCTATAGCACAATGTGTGGAGGAACTGACATCTCTCCATTGACCAACTCAAATGGACTATACACCGTTGTAAAAATATTCTGGAATTTGTAGTTCTGAGCCACATCCAAGAGCTGATGAACTTTTTTCAAATTAGCCCTCACATAATGTATCAAGTAGTCCTCCAATAGTGCAATAATCCATTTAGTCTGCCCATCTAGCCATGGACGATAATTCGAACTCTGTAGCAACTCTGACCCAGACAACTTGAACAAAGTGGTCCAAAACATGCCTATAAACATTGTAGATTTTAGGGGCGAATTCTACCCCAAGGGAAACATTTAAGGGGTTTTTCTTTTTAGAGTGGCAAAATTTTATAAAACACTCTTTTTCATATAGTTAGCCCAAATTTTATTTACAAAATAACTAATTTTTTTCTATTTTAGCCAAAAATAAAAGAGGTTGAATGAACCCTATGATGACTCATTTGGCCCAATTCACCTAGTTTGGGAGATTGTATTCCTTAAAATCACTGTATTTTCAAATTTGCACCTTCTTTGGGAAATTATACTTCCTTAAAATCACCGAAATTTCTGATTTACAGTGTTAAATTCATTTTTAATCACCCCGTTTTGGTTTTTCTGGTTTGGGAGTTCTTTGGGAGGTTTGATTTGGTCATGGGAGGTGGTTTGGGAGGTTTGAATTGGTCCCAATCACCCTGATTTTTTGTTTTTCAAATAGAGGGAAACGATGAATGACTCCCTATTTTCAAAACGGTTTTCATGGTGTATAAAATTGTTTTCAAATCTATTTTCATGGTGTATAAATTTGCTAGTCTCGGTTCTTTGATTTCTCAATCCACAAATCTGACTCTTTCCAGTGGGGCTGAGGGCTAGTTAATGAGTATGCATGAAGTTTGAACAGAGCTAAGATATCACAATCCATTCTTTTGAAAAACATTAGACTAAGGAAGGAGCAACGTAATTTGAAGGAGAAGCTGAGTTCAAAAACGGCAAAAGGAAGTTCGTTCTGTGCATTTGAAGAGACCGAAGTCTATCCAAAAGCAAGGCCAAAGTTTTATTTCTTTTCCAAGCTTTGGAAGGATTTGTTTATAGGCAGAAATATACCCACTAAAATTCTACTTGAGGTGTATTTTTTTGAGTCAAAAGGGGCAGGTCGAAGCCCTAGAAAGTGCCCTGACAACCTCATATTTTCACATTGTAGGAAGCCAAAAGGCCTCAGGACTTGCGAAGGAGGTTTTGTCGGGACCAAAGACCTAGAGGAGGTGAAAAAAGGCCTTAGACCTTGACCAGTAGTAGGTGAAGTGCCTTAAACAGAGAGTAGTCCAGAGAGAAATAAGTTTCATATGGACCGAGGTGTACATTTTGTGTGGAATCCTCCATTTCTTGGAAACTCGTTGTGACCAGTGCAAGGGTATACATTTTCTGTCGAATCCTGCATTTCTTGGCGATTTGTGAATTAGAATCTGAAGGGTTTTGGCATTCCAGGAAAGCTGCCACCTTGTTCTTGTTCTTGTTCTTCTTTGTCAGCAAGTGCCATTCAATTCATAGATCAATATTAGTGTTCCATTCTTTTGTTCTAGAATATATATGAACACTGAGACACCATTGCTGGATAGATTGTGGGTTCAAACCAATTGCAATGCCAATTTCCTAAATTACAAGCTTGTCTTAAAAATTAATTCTGGTCATCAACTTAACTTCTTTTTGCTCAATTTTAGTCTACTTTTTTTGCTCTCTCCTGAGAGACCTTCGTTTGCTTCTCTATGTTCCATTAGTGGGATTTATTTGTCAAACAAAAAGTGTATGATTGTAGTTTTGTATGTTCTAGCACCAAAATAGGACAACCATTCAAAGTGTATGAATCTAGCTGTCTAAAAAGTTTCAAAGGCACCCAATTCGTGTCAAAGGAAAGGCACACATAGTTTGACAATTTCTAAGGAAAATTTATAGACTACTTTTTTTCTATTTTCAATACTGTGTCATTGTTCAATTTTAATCAACATGATTACCAAACACTGATCCTCCAGGTGTTCAAAGATTCAATGCGGTCAGATCAAGGAGATAACATCTAGTTCACACAAATGGACTATTGTTGGGTTATTTAATGTGAGGTAAATGTAAGAATCTAATATGGAGGAGGCAGATGCAGATTTTTCCTCCTCTATTATGTATCTCTTTATTCTAAAACCCTCCATTTCATGTTAACAATATATTAGATTGTTGTAAGGGTCCCGTTTTGTTGGATTTAAGAAAAATGATGTAGGGTATAAGAGTCATGGAGTCCATAAAGAGTTGTAGGAAACTCCAAGTGTTAAGTTATATCTTAGGATACAAAGATTTGGACTCTGGTTCTGCGTTTGTTCATGGATTTATTCAAGTTTAGGGAGGCAAGTCATAACATATTGTAGGGAAAGGATTGTAAAGACAAAAATTTCCATCTATGATTTCGTGTGAAGTTCCTATTATAAAGATTCAGAACTTTAACCAGTCATCTAAGGCTTACAAAATGATTGTAAAAATAAAAATAATAAAATTTCAAATATTCTCTTGTGGATAAATGAGAAGAAGACATTCAAAATAATGCTACATTTTAGTTTCATGCCCAAATTGTTGTTTCCCTTCACTGTGACCATGTTCATCCACATTATTCTACTTTCTTCATTGTTTGGGTATACATATGGGCCAACTAGAGGACATCTTGAGGCTTGCTAATACAAAGTGGTAAATTAGTAGGATGAGGGAAAAGTATCATGGCAAGGTAACTTGTTATGCAAATATCAAAATGCTTATATGGCAACATTGTAGAATTTGGAATTGTTGAGCAAGTAGTGATCACTTTTGCTCAAATGAACCTTGGTCACTATGATGATACGATTGGTCAAGAATACAAGGAAGAATATCAATAGGTAGATCATTCTAAAGTGAGGATATTTATCAACAAATCACAGATTATTTTTCTATTACATAACCTCTACGAGTTAGTATAATAAGATTAACATTATATGCCAAATAAATATTGTTGTAGTATACATTTTGGATCATATATGAAGCAAGAGTTGTGGAAAAAATATAGGAGACAAGTCCAAAAATTGTTGTGATAAATGTTTCTAGGCATTAGTTTAACAATTAGATCATTCCCATATTTTCAAGCAATTGTTTAATCATCCAAATCCATCGATGATAGAGAATTTTAGGAGAAATCAATAGGTAAAAATTTACTCCAAATTTTGTGGACTAATGTGACAATCACATCCCAATTTACTTGGCACTAAATCAACAATTCCATATTTGCAAGACATAGTTGTCCAACAACAATTTCTAGCAACCTTCCAACCATTCAAAACTTTGCAACCAATTCAGGAATTCTATGGAATACAAGTCTAGGAATTTGTGTAGACCATTGGAGATAGTTAGGCATGCATCTTAACTATATCCTTGTCATGGACTTGACACATAAACCTCATCCATCGTACTTGGTTGTAGGTTTCATTCTCCATTGATGGTTAATTTGATCAAGGGGTTTCCACACCTCTGAGTCACTTTTTAAGTGCCATGATGAATGTATCATTCCCAATTATTCATTTTGTCGCAAGGTATATTAACAATTTGAATTTCCATCATTAAAGATCCTTGATCCTCCCACATTATTCCTATATGCATCTTTCCTGCTCCTTGCATGTTTGAGTTCCAAATTGGGGATGAGGGAAGTTGTCCTTTTCATTTATGACAATGGACGCCAACCTCCAATGATTCATGGAAGGTTTTTGATTCTTTAATTGATCGTAGTTGAATTTTGAGTCCCCTTCCAAGTATACACTTCTACATTCAAATTTATGGATGTTATATCTCCTTCTTGGTCGCCACAATGTTGACGTAATTCTTGGTAGGTTAGCCTATATTCCCTATAGCAACATAGGATGGGTCTTCCATGTGATTCCTAATTACAAACTCAAATCCTGCATTTTCTAGGGAAACCTCTTGAAGAAGTATCAAAATCAAATTTAGAATGGAGACTTTCACAAGTGAACACATTGTCTATCATTTGATTTGTGGTGAGACTTTCACAAGTGGGCATATTGTCTGTCATTGAATTCGTTGTTTTTACAGTGTGAAATATGTTTTTTTTACCCATGAAAATCGTATTTTGAATGGAGACTTTCACAAGTGAACATATTATGTGTCATTGAGTTTGTGGTGTGGTGAGACTTTTCACAGGCGGGCTTATTGTCTATCATTGGATTTGTGGTTTTTACAGTGTGAAATATCTATTTTTGACCTAGGAATTTTTTATTTAGAATGGAGACTTTCACAAATGGACATATTGTCTGTCATTGGGTTTGTGGTTTTTACAGTGTGAAATGTTTTTTTTTAACCATCAAAATCAAATTTATAATGGAGACTTTCATAGTTGGACATATTTTATATCATTGGATTTGTGAAATATATCTTTTGGACCCAATGTTGGTCAAGAAGAGCATTTTATTCTTTTTTAATCATTAAGGCTAATAGTGTGAAAGAGTAGAGAACAATTTTGCAAATATTTGGCTCAACAATATTTCATGCATCAAAAACCAAAAATCCATTGTCACAATTGATTTTGCTACCTTACCTTGAAAGAAGGGGAAAGACCAAAGTTGGAAATTTCCATTCCTATTTTCACATCAGGTTTGGGTGATGTTCAAAGTGTCATCTGCCTTCTGCCCAAAACGATTCCACCAATCCTACTATATATATATATATATATATTTGTGTGTGTTTGTGTGTAGAGTAAAGAAAATGCAGAAATAAGGTAACCATAATTCCTAGTTTTAAGAGGAGCCATTGACAGCTAGCTTGTACAGTGAATGTCGGTGCAACCAAGTCTTGGACCAATGGGACATGAGATATAAAGAGGACTTGGTCATGTTGCAGTTTTAACTGTTGGAACAATAACAACCATTAGATGTTGCAAGCATGGTAAATTCCATTACCCAAACAACTAATATATAAGAAGGAAAACCCATTGTGTTTATTTCATTCTTAAAAATATATTCATTAGCATGGAATCTATATCATTACCAATTAAGGTGAACTTCACATTCTTATCATAATCAATCAACCTTTCTTCCACCTCTGCTCCAAAATGAAATGTGTGTTACAGCCAAAGTTGTCAAAGTTCCTTCTCACTTCGCTTGTTCCTGTGTCATGTCTTCAAACATGAAATATTGTGCAATGCTGCAGTGCCTATCCCACCCTATCTCAAATAATAGATGGTGCAACACGGTGTCAATCTGCCTTTCCCCCAAAATGGGTCTAGCAGCAAAATCATGTACATATATATATATAAATATATATATTTGAGAATGCACTCTGCACTCTCCATAAGAAATCCTTATTCTACCCTTTTCACAACATCATGATGATGTGTTGAAGAAGAATTCGACACTGTATAGTCCAACATCCATCATCTAACTGAAAATGAAAAAAATTATACTTGAATGCTTTAGAAATGTAATGTGCTAACCCCCATTCTCACATTTCAAAATTAAATTTTCAGTGTTTACCAGAGTGCTTCTTATGTTGCTAATGACATGGGGATATTATACATGACATAACTTCTTCCTTCCTGCATGCATTTTGTATAATCGAGGCATAGTTGAAATTGCTATAGTGAGATATAAATCAAATTATTCTTCACATCCAGAAACATCCACATACACAAATGCCCATCTCATAACAAAAAATATATATGCAGAGACCAATATCTTATCCCATCTCATATATCCAAACGGCTACTGTGGTATTGTATATAAATCAAATTATTCTTCACATTCAAAAACAAAGACAACTACGTGTACGGTAAAATTTCCGTTTGGCATTCACATCCGTCCATCCATGCTCTTATATATCTATATTAAGGGAACGATAGCTGATATATATTTGATTTAGGGAGTGAAGGTTGATATATCTATGGATTAAGGGAGCGAAATCTTTGTGATAGAGCACACTCACTATGGCCCCAAGGAACCCCAAATCATCGAGATAGAGAGAAGTGTGTTAATCTAGTAAGAACCAATAAAAGTGTTAGCACTATTGAAGATATGGGATTCGTGATGCAAATTGCAGATGGAATTACAAATGATCACATAAAATTCCCATTTAACACATGTAAATTTCATTGATTCACCCATTCTTAGCACGATATATGGCTACATAAATGTAAAACAACAACGGAATTCTACAACAAATCCATATGCTTTTTACTCATTTAACAATCGATTTCATGCTAGATCATGCCTACATTTAGGTCCATGAAGATTAATATTATATTTCTTGCACAAAATTCAAAGATACACTAATTTGTCTAATATAATTTTTCCAAAAAACTGACTACATGGAATGGGAATGATTCAAAGCCCACCCATAGATATCTAGCATGGATATCGACCCAAGCCAAACTAGTAAACCAAAAGAAATAAGATATACCTACAAGGATTATGTTGTTTCAATGTTATACAAATGAATTACTATATTTTATGTTTTGAAAGTTAATAGTTCCGATTATCATTGTTAAATAATTTTTGTGAAATTCCATTTTGCCTCAAAATTCAATTCTTGATATATGTTCTCTCAATGTTGACTCAAAAAATCTTTTGCAAAGTACAATTCTATTTTCTACCAACAAGTGAATTTATATGGAGCATATCTCAACAATGGGAAACTATTGACGCAGGTTTGCAGATCGATTTGAAATTTTACTTATGGAATATTCAGTGAGTTGTTGAAATATAATCGTGGGAAGAAACGATTAACGAAAATGGATGTGTTATCATACTTTCAAAAGGCTCCATCCAAAAATACACATTCTCTTCATGACTCAAGCTCCTTTAAACAATATGTTACTGAGAGAGAGGTTAACTCTTGTGGAAATGCATGTGATATCCATACGATGGATGAAATAATAGGTTCCCCAAGTGATCAGGGTTAGATAAATGCAGTTTCAACAAAAACTGATGATGAAAATGTTAAAGTTTTTTCCTTGGAAGGTGACACAATTCATTGCCGAAAGAGAAAAAGAGGCCAGTGGACCATAGGTAGACAACTCCAAGAAAATTTGGTCTCAAATTTTCCATTTATTAAAGAAATATCTCCTACAAATGAGAATGAGGTTTTCCGACAAGTTAGATGTATTGTGTGTAGTTGGAAAACTCAAAAGGTAGTGAAATTTTATATGAAGCTAGATATGGTACAAAAGCATGCAGGAAATGTGTATGAAAAGAAAATTGTAAATGGTAAAGAGAAATCTATTGCTATATGGAAATCTTCTAAGGAATGTCAACTATGGAAAATTTTAAGGACCACCCTAAATTTATATGTATAATAAATGGGGGAATCTCCATGATACATAGGAAAAATGGAAGGCAATTTTATCAGTAATATAATATGTACATATATATTTTTTTGGCGAATCTCTCATCAGATTATATTATCTTGTAAAGTCATGGCAAATCTTTCACTGAATTATAAAATCATGTAAGATATTGGAAAATATTTCAGTGAATAATAAAACCTTGTGAAGTCTTGGCGAATGTTTTGTTAAATTATGAAACCATATATGATAATAGGAAACCATATTCATTATGCTGTAATATACTAAAATACATGTTTGGAAAAATAAACATAATTTTCTGTTCCTATAAACAATGTTGGAATTTTCAACGGTAGTGTTTGTTAAGGTTCTTACTGTACACTCTTTCATATCCTTCTATTAGTTTTGATAATATTCCACAACAAAGATCTTGTAGGTGTTGATCATGACCACCAGTTATTTCAAGCTAGGAGAGATTAATATTTTCTCTACCACTTTTTTCAAGCTATCAAATTTCTTTCTTATTCCATAGAATCCAACCACGAGATTAAAAAACACATCAAATTTGTTTACCCCAACATGCCAACAAGTAGAAAGCCCCAACTATATAATATAAGAAAGTAGTAGGTATCCCAAACACCTAAAGGGGATCTAATGGAAAGAAAGTATTGTTGTCAAAATCCTTCCAGTCAATATATAATTATATAAATGTAGATTTAATTTTGTTTTAATTGCAAATCTTCAATTAAATAATAAAATTTAATTATGTCTCTCCCAATCTAAATTGCTTATTAGCATAATTCACTACCTTTATAAGTCTTACATTTTTTAACAGAATTGTAATGTGGATTAGTTTCCTTTTTGGTGCACAGGTTCCACCTTTTAGGACAATATGGTGAAGTGGTCCAACCCCTACACATCACTATGAAAAACATATAATAGCAGAGAAGATGAAAGGAAAGATTGTACAAACCATTATTTTTCAAATAATCCAACATTATTACCTTAACATTTTTGTGAATATACCATATTCTGAATGTTTGAAAAATGGTGGGAAATGTGGGCAGCTACTATCTCAATATTTAGAATGTTTGAAAAATGGTGGGAAACCTGGGTATCTACTATCTCTCTTCTACGACGGTGATGCGGAAATGGGAGGGTGATGCGGAAAGAGGGATAAGATTTCATTGTTTTGATTTTTTTTTGTTAAATCAGAAAACCCAATATTATTGGAGATATTTGATATTTTTTACTAAATTTTGTGAAGTGACTAAATGTAGCTTTAACCATGCACCTTAAGATGTTTTTTACAATACAATTTCCTAATTCTATTTAATATATTCATTATTATAAAAACCAGCCTATATCCATCTTAAATCCACATCTAGCACTCTTAGAGTGATGAAATCTATTTATCCCTGTCATGGTAGACCCATAATTAAGATGGATCTAAGCTGATACAATTTCCCCTTTAAATAGTCTATGCTCACATGAATACCATGTTATTACCATCGGTCAATAACATGGGTTATCATAAAGCTGGAGCTTAAAAATTACCATTAATAATTTATGAAAATTAATAAATGTAATAATTGATTTTTATTTTATTTTTTTATTTTAACCAAGTTAAAATGTTTAAGTGGCATTAAATTACAAGATCCATTTTTACTCTTGATCTACCAAGCCCCAGAGGGATCAAATATTTTTTCACTTTATCAAATATTTTTTCACTTTATGCTAGTTTGCATATCACGATATTTGATCCCTCTCGGTGGTTAGTAGATTTAAGGATGGATCTACGATGGTTTAATTCCCCCTTTAAATAAGCTACATTCCACGTGAATACCAAGGGTAAATTCTATGTGCTATCTTTATTTTTATTAATCATAATATTAGGGTTAATAAAGTTTTTTTGTGTGGTATTAATAATAATTTGGCCCATGGTATTTCGCCCATAGGCTTCACTGAAAGATAAGGCATTTTTTGGGTGTCCTTAAATATAAATTGACTTGTGCAGTAAATATAAAAACATGTTTTATTTACTTACCATACTTCTCGTTTATTTATATTCTTATTAATTTACCATACCACTTTTATAAATATGGTATTTGGCCCATAGCATTCACTTCAATAAAACCTCTTTTTTGATCCTTCTTAAATAGAAAGAGGGTAATGGACTAAATATAAAAAGAGGTTTTATTTATTTAACATACCTCTACTTTATTTATATTTTTATTTATTTACGATACCTTTGGAGTAAGTGTAAAAAAGAGGTTTTATTTATTTACCATTCCTCCAGTTTATTTATATTTTTGTTTATTTACACCCTTGCGTGTTCGTAAATATAAGGATAATTATGGAGCAAATAAAACAAAAGCTTTATTTATTTACCATACCTCTAGTTTATTTATATTTATATTAATTTAGCATATGTTCTTTATAAATATGGTATTTGGCCCATAGGATTCAGTGAAATAAAACCTCTTTTTTGAGCCTTCTTAAATAGAAGGAGGGTTATGGACTAAATATAAAAAGTGGTTTCATTTATTTACCATACCTTTAGTTTATTTATATTTTTATTTATTTACCACACTTTTGGAGTAAGTATAAAAATAGGTTTTATTTATTTTCCATACCTCCACTTTATTTATATTTTTATTTATTGATTCTAAAGACAACCTCCCAAACCACCTCCCAAACTAGAAAATGGGTGATTGCAAATGAATTTAACATTGCAAAGCAGAAAATCAGTGTAATGGAATATAACATCCCAAACCAGGCGAATTGGGTAAAATGAGTTTTTTTATAGGTTATCCGCCCCTTTTTTTGGCTAAAATGAAAAAAATAATTATTTAAAAAAAAAAAGTTGGGCTAAATATATGAAATGGGTGTTTTACAAAATTTTCGCTCCTCTAAAATGAAAAACTCCTTAAATTTCACCCTTGGGCTAAAATTCACCCCTAAAGTTTACCATGATGTCGACATGTTGAATATGCAAAAGAATATAAAAAATGTTTAATAAGTAAGAGGAAACATGAGGCAAGTGGAGGAACCATCATACCTCTATTTGAAAAGACGATGGAAAGAATTTTGTTATGCAAGATGATATAATTGAGCACTATATTTCACATCTTATCTAAAGGTCGCCCTATGACAGATTATCTATATCACATGAAATTGCTATATTTTCTTCAAGTGCCGAAATTTCCATATTCTCATTCATCTGTAACTAGTGGTTGGGGATGGGCAGGCTATCTCGTCAAGTAGAAAAGGATGATTTGAAAGAGAAGATTGCAAATGTTAGGTTTTTGGCATTTTCTTTGGATGAGGTTACGGCTATAGATAATACTTCATGGATTTGCATGAGAATTTATATGGTTAATGACTATATTAAGAATTCATATCTACTTGGGATTAAAAGGATGAGAGAGATTTCTACGGTTGAAATTATTTATGAACTTGTTCTTAATGGTTTGAAGGAAAGTGGGATAGATCATTTAACGATTGCAAAAAAGTTGGTATGTGTTGGAGCAGATGGAGCATTGGTAATGCAAGGACAAAGGAATGGCCTTTGTGTTAGGCTACAACTATCAAATTCACCATATATACTTAATATTCATTGTACACCTCATAGGACGAATATTGAATTTAAAATAGTAAGCAAGTTTCCATTAGTCTCAAAAGTTGAAGATATTGTATGTGAGACTCATGGATACTTTTCTCGTAGTCTGAAATGATGTTTAGAGTTTAAAATATTTGCAGATGGTGTTACAGATGGAAAAAAAGTACTGAAATATATTGATACAATATGGATCTCATTAAATGGGCCAACTCAAAGACCATTTAGTGACTTCAAATATTTAGTAGGGTTGACGTATGAAAATCACTACAATGTAGATAAAACTCAAGATCTTCTTTCTCGAATAATTAATATAGATACTTTATTGACATTGGCTAGAATTCTTCCTATGCTACCTGAAATTAATGTCCTCATGAAAATGTCTGAGAATCACAAAATGTGTATTGATGAATACACAAACGAAATAAATTCAGTATGTCTTACATTAGATATCTTATATATGATGCTAGACTCTTTTACTAGTTCAGAGTTTAAAAGTTGGACTAAGATCATTAATATAGAAAATACAATAAAAAATTGACATTTGATGAAAAACGGATACTATGTATCATAGTGCATGGATATATGGTTCCTTTTCATTATATTAGTAAGACGAGATGAATCACCAAAGATTGCCTCGTGTCAAGAGGCCAATTTGATAATATTGTGATTTCAGTGAGACAAAATTTGATAGAAATTTCAAGATCATTATCATTAGAGATAAGAGAATGATTTATTCAATATTAATTGTTGGAGGCCATCTGTGTGGTATACCCTCAATATTGGAACAATTGTCAATGTCCAAGAAATTTAAAAGTTGATTGTCAAAAAACATTAAAATGTTTAGTAGACCATTTTTGCAACAAAGTCTCGATACATGGAGAACAAATTGAAGGTATTTTAGATTCATCAAAATTTTATCAACAATGTGGATGCTTTGTTGAAACAATGTGGAAGAAATATCTTTTTTTGGAGAATCCTAATGAAAATGGTGCTATAAAAAGATTATGGACTACTTTAAGTGATAGCTAATACCTGCAAGAAAACATATCAGAATATTTCAAAATAGTGGATTTGTGTCAAACCATGATTTTGGGATCAGTGGAGGATGAGAGAATGTTTATTGCATTATCATTCTTAAAGTCAAAATTAAGTAACAAGCTTGATAAACATGTGGATACATGTTTAAGATTATATGTAATTGTTGTGGCCACAACCACCACCTTATCAAAACTTGCCTTGGCAGCAATTTTGAATGGGTCTGCTAAAGCTGATCTCTCACTTCTCCAAATGATTTGTTTTAGCCTAGAGACTTTAACTCGTTATCAAGTCAAACCTTCAATTCCTAATGGTTAAACCCTCCATTCATTTCCTCCCTCGTAACCCTTCCTAACCCTCCAAAAACCTTCTATCACACATCATTCCCATTATAACTCTTTATAATGAAAATCCTTCATCAATATGCATAAATAACCCCTCTTCTCCTGCCACAATCAACATTAAAACACAACACATACATGGATTCCGAATTCAATGGTTTTATTAACCAAAATGCATATATTTCGGGTCTAGATCCCCATCGCATATCACTATCAGCAGGGTTCCATACTTTTATATAAGGCACTCCACTGTCTTCCAGAGCCGATGACATTATTAGTCATATTACACATATATATCAGCTCTAGAGCTAAATCACTCATTACTATCGAGAGATGGCTAGAGATTATATATATTATATATTATATATTATATATATATATATAATATATTATATATATATATATAATATAAATATATATATTATATATATATATATATATATATAGATATACAACGTGCCACTATCTACTGGAACCAATGGTTTTATTAACCACAATGTATATGTCTTAGGTCTAGAGCCCAACCACTTATCACTATCAGGAGGACCACGACTTATATATATACAACATGACACTATCTATCGGACATGATGGTTTTATTAACCATGATATATATGTTTTGGGTCTAGAGCCCCATTGTTTATCACTATCGGGAGGGTCCAGAGTCTATACAGCATGCCACTATCACCTGGACCCAACAATGATTATTGACTAGGGCATATAATATTTTAGGTCTGGCCTTATTGCTCGACAGGAGGTTTTCCCATATATTCTTGTGTTTTCGAAAAACATTGAAGTTTGGGCTATTCAAAGGGAAATCATACATTGCAGACCCACCAACATTATTAAGTGCCATATACATATATTTTTGGTTTTCCTATCGTGATCCTCCACCATTGATCTACCCATTGTGGATCCAGTGGTCGATGTAGATTTCGCGTGAACAAGTTGCTCGAGGAATACCCACCCAAAATGCAATATCATCTTTCCTTCTAGCTGGTACGTGTCGTTTGAAGAATGGAATCAGGGTCGTCCTCACAATACTGGTTACCATGAAATACCATCTGGTTCTATGCTTTATGGTGATTTTCAATGTAAATCAAGTTCTTTCTTGAGGGACTTACGATGCGTGAGTTAAGAAAAAAAAAGGAGCCAATTATTTCACATTTATTCCTTCTAATGTTATAAATACTTCATGAAGGCAATATTGGTGTTTTTAAGCATTTTTATCATATTTATATGGGTATGAATGAGGTCAGTTATGTTCACAAGAGAAGACCGAGAGAAGGCAGGCAAGGTTTAAGGATAGGTGCATAGGCATCAAGTATGGCTACAGATGGAAGATGAATGGGAATATGTGTTCCATTCAAAGAAGCAGCCTTAGGCATTGTTGGTCAAGTTCCACGTGTTGCCTGTGTATTCCTAAAGTGAAACTGCCCCAGATCTCATAATGAAGAGATGATGCACAATCATCATACTTTAATCAACACCTATTCATTTCACCAGCAAATGAAGCGCTCCAGTAACAGGGAACGCCTTCTATGTGTTAGCAGTGATACCTATGGATCTACATCTATTTATTAAAATCAGTATATGAAAAGAACAGGGGAAGATGAAGGTTCAGGGCCTGTGGCATAAATATTAATTCTAAATAGGAGAGAAGGGCTTTTCATTTCGAGAAAAATAGTTTTGATTTATTATGAATAAAGGAGACTGATTGTTTCAATGAGGAGCCTCTTGTTTTAGATTTAAGATCCTTTACTTTTATGTGTTTTTAGACAGGGTGTTGTTGCTGGCATAAATACAAATGTGTTTTGTTTTGTGCATATTGATAACGATACAACTTATAATTAGCCTTGGCTATTTGAATGTTATTCTTCATCATAATTAATTTGTAAGCAGCCCCTGATTTGAAACTATGTTAAACATCAGTTACAAGCATTACTTCTATAAAAAGGAATGTATATTCCTGTATGAATGATTGGATTGCAATTAAGAATTGATACAACCTTGTTCCTATGTGAACCACTAATTGATTCATTTAGACTTGGAATTCATATATGATGTTTAACCTCTCTTTTTTCATGCTCTTGCAGGATAGATTAGGATATTTAGGAGATAGACTAGAGTAGTTAGTAGAAGTATAGATAGGATTCAATACATAGAGGTTAGCTATTTTATTTTCTTGATTTAATTGAAGTCTTCTTCCCAGAAGAGATCTTTCAACACATTTAATAGTTGATAGGGTCCCTTAAAACCCATTGGAATTAGCCATTCAAAATGAAAGCAGGTCTAATTGGGGTCTGTGATTGAGTTAGTTCCCCTTGTCGGTATAGCGAAAATCTGCCATGTCAACAAATTGGCGCTAGAAGGAGGGTATGAACCACTGTCCATAGCTTTTTGTTATTTCATCTATAAATTTCACACATAGAGTCGAAAAGATTAATGCATGGATCGTGAAGGTCAAAAAGACCCTTCCTCTCATTCGGAAAAGCCTCATTTCGAGGAAGAGACGCTATAGGAGTATCTTATCACTCAGGAACAACTAGTCAGAATACTTACTCGGGCTTATGCTCGTTCCCTCTCTTAGCTCCCCATCTTTCAAACTTTGCCTCTGACAACTAAAAGAAAGCCAAGGATCTATTGTATAAACGAAGAGACATATGCAGCCTCGTCTCTTGAAGATATTGTGCTTGAATCCTTGCAAACTATTGACACTCCCTCTCAAGATATTCCTGAAGATCCACTCTCTGAAGGTAATCCGTGGCCCAAATTTGGAAGTCTTAATAAATAAAGCCTTGAAGAAGCCTTCAACTAAAACATTCCTATCCTCGATATCGCTAATATTCCTCAACCCGGTGGGAACCAACTCCCACCTTCTCCAAGAGCACTTCCTCCCTCACTTGCTCAAGACGTCGTAGCGTTACCTGGGTGGAAACATCCCTTACCCAAGAATGCAGAAAGAGTACTTCCTAAATTTTAATTGGAATGGGGAGACACCATTGATAACCATATTCATTCTTTCTTCTTGGTCTTGTGCATACTGGGGGTAGCTATTGAAGATATAGTATGTTGCCTATTCCCTTTCACCCTGACTGTTGCAAATTCCACATGGTACTTTAGCTTGAGAATAGAATCAATCACCTCATGGGATGCCTTTCAACAAGCCCTTTTATACATGTATGGCGATGACAAAACCCCTATGGCCTTATTTCTAGAACTACCTCGTTCGAAAATGGAAACCAAAGAAAAGGTCAAAGATTTTAACATCTGGTTCAACACCCTATTTAATAAGAGTCCCAGATAATGCTAGACCTATTGAGGAGGTGCTCATGGAATTATACATGACTACTCTCCCTTTCCCTACTGTGATGTGGGTCAAAAGGAGTAACATACAAACCTTACAGGGTGCCATTGATGAAGCTGTAAGAGTCGAGAATGAAATGCTCAGTCTCATAGCATGCCATCATATAACTCGAGAAAAGAAAGCCTCTGAATCATCTAAGAAGAATAATGGGAGTGATAAAAAATTGGCTAAGGGCAAAAGAGATGGAGACCAAAGATGAAAGTTTTCATTGGATCATTAAGAAGTTGACAAACACAATCATTGATATGAAAATGAATTCCAGAGAGAGTACAAGCGAGAGTGGAGGAGAGTATAACAACAAAAAAACTTTTAAACCATTCTACTTCAAAAGGAAAAAAAGGTGGTCATGGTCCACTTGCATTGCTTGCTCCACCCAATGAAGACAATTTAAATATAGAAGAGTTGGCTCTTATCGGATTGCTCCTTAACCAAGAAGAACCTATAGTGGAGCTAGAGCCAGAACAAGAAGATGACGAAGGATACCAAGAAGAGCCCTTGGATGAAGAATCTCAAATCAATGTACTGTGGGATTTCTATACAAATGAGAATGATGATGACCAAGGAGACAGTATGGAAAAAATCCACAGTAATGAAATCCATACACAAAGTAAAGGCCCACTTCCAGGTGTGATGAAGCCTCTAGACTAGAACAAGAAAGATGTGCACCCTTTGAAGGCACCCACTCCTAAAGTTCCTCTTGAGAAGGGTAGACATACTGGTAAGTCCAAGAATACTCTTGTTGCAAACTTTCCAAAAAAACAGAATACATCTTCGAATGGAATGAAGGCGACTCAAAATGGTAAACCCCCACCTAAGAGAGACAAAACCAGTATGTTTACTCTATCGTACCCTATTTATAACATTGATTACAACATTGTGGAATATCTGAAGAAATCTACGGCTAATATCACATACTTTGATTTGCTAAAATTAACGCAGCAAAGAGATTTTCTCTTGAAAGTTATGAATGAGTAGAACTACAAAACTGCCACCATCCCAAACGGCCAAACTAAGAAGTTGGTGTCCAGACCTATCAGCACCTCCAGTACATCACAGAAGCCACAAGCCATGGAAGCCACTCTATCAAAAATGAATCGAAGCCCCCAAGATGTTAGAGCAGCCATGATAGGAAGGAAATCCATATCCATGACTCCCCCTTTCCTTATCACATTTGAAATCTTCAACATGAACATACACAATTGCTTGTTAGACTCAGGTGCCTTGTCCACTGTGATGCCTTACGCTGTTGGTAAAATACTCCATGTGATACTTGAGAAAAATGGAACCCAAATCATGAAATTAGACAGGAAAAACGTGAAAGTAATTGGGGAATTGAAATATGTATTGATTCAGATGGCTACTAAACCACAATACACACAAGTCATTTAGATAGTGGTAGTCAATATACCTGAGGCTTATGGAATGCTACTTAGTAGGGACTGGTAGAAAAACTAAATGGATATTTCTCAGCTAATTGGTCCCATCTCTTGTTTCCTCAGAAAGGAAAGGGTGATATGCTCAGTGTTGTTTGTTAAAGATACATGAAGTATGTGGTGATGGAATTAAATGGCTCCAATGAACTTGTAATGTTTACCAAGTCAATCCTTGGGAATTATAGTGGAAACCTATTTTGGAGAATTCCATGTAGAAACAATTGAAGAAACTACAATTAACACATGGTTGGAAGCTCTACCACATAGTCCAACTGACGAACCACCCTGTAATATAGTAGATGACAAAATTAGTCTCATAGGGAGCAATTCAGTTGATGCAACGTTAGACTCTATGTTTTGGACACTCTATTTAATGGCTCTAACTGCCCTGAAGGTGCAAGTGTTGGGAGCATTCTTATTGATCCACAAGGGAACCAACATCTGATGGCCAGCCGGTTGGAGCTCGCGCGCACCAACAACATGGCAGAATACGAAGGCTTGCTGCAGGGCCTAAAAAAGGCCATTGTTCCGAAGGTAAAAAATTCTAAAGTTTTTGGTGATTCAAAGATAATTGTGGACCAGGTAAGGAAAAGGATACACTGCAATGCGCCACACCTGGTAAGGTACCATCATGAGGTATGGAGCTTAACTGATAGTATTGATTCTTTTAATATCACATACATACCTTGGGAGAAAAACCCTGATGTCGACTTGATGGCTGGTATGGCCACAAAACTTGTGCCTGATTTTAGATTAAAGAAGAATAAATGTTACGTTGAATTGATTTTCAGACCTTCCATACTTGATAACATCTCAAATTAGTATTCATTTGAAGATGATGAGCATATCCTTGAGCTCCTACATTACGAGAGGACATTCAAAAATGCACTCATTAATGAAAAAGAGCATGACAAACTTGTGAATGAGAGTGAAGAAAAGGTAATATCTTTGATGGAGAAATTTATCATCAATAGGTTTGGCATCCCTGATGTTCTCATGTTTGATAGCGCTTCTTATTTCTCATCAATAAAGTTGACCAAATTTGTTATCGATAAATCAATTCGCATAAGGCATGCATCATGCTATTACCCTCAGGGAAATGGAGTTGCAACGTCCTCAAATAAAAAACTCATCCACGTAATCCATGAATCTCTTGCTACCAACCAGAGGAAGTGGCAAAACTCTCTAACAAATGCTCTTTGGGCTGATAGGGCCACCCCAATGGGTAAGCACATGAAACTTCAACACTTATGGCTGGGCCCATTCCAAGTTGAGGAAAAAATTGGTCAGGGGACTTACAGATCGAAAAATTTATAGGGAGACATTGAGAAACTTCTTTTTAATGACAAACCTCTTAATAAATACTTCCATTAGCCACCACAGTGTGGTTACCTCCTGAGTAGGTTAGAATTCATTTCATTTTGCTGTTAGTTTAGTCACATTTCCACCTTTTCCTTTCTCATTTTTCTGCAAAGTTCATTTTCCTTCTATTTTGAATTACAGTCCTTTTCAGTCAACTAATTTCGGTCCTCGAGTGTTGTTTTACCTTTTCAAATTGTTGCACTCATTCACCACCATCAGCCCTTAGTTTCCTCATTAACATGCTAGTGAGTCTATTGATTCTAAATCCATCATTACCTTCCAAATTAAAAAAAAATTCAATGAGCCCATGAGAACTTGTAAATCAGTATCTGAATTCAAACTGAAGCCACTCATTGGCATCTGTTGGGAACTAGGTGAGATCTGTCGATAGCTTTGATATCTAGATCATGTGGTAGCATCTTTATAGAACAAAAAATGTGTAACTACAACTAGACTGGCATGGAGGAAGACTGCATTTTAAATAAATCCCACTCAAACCTAGTGTATACTTGCCTGTAAGGTTTACAGTCATTCCCCATTGGTCCCATCCACTACACTAAATTATCCAATACCTATTATCTACAAGTAAACCTCCTTTCATGGGCTAAGATCACTATCATATACCCTGTGGCAAATCCAATTGTGTTCTAGTCCTTGTGCTTGAAACTAGAAAGACATTTAAAAGAAAATGAAATGTCAAGTCCTTCTGCCAATCTGGAAGGAAAAGTTATTTGGGAAGCTGGTTAGGTTAAGGATTGTTACTAGGCTTAGGTTACCGGTTGACACAGCAAGCCGAACTTGGCTTAAGCAGTTCAAAAATATGGTGAGATGCATGACTGCACCCCATTCAATCATGTGAAAATATAACATCAAAATTATTGTATAAAGTGCAGATAAACATATCTACATCAAGTTTGATGAGAAATAAAGAGCTGAGGTACACACCTAAATAGGTATTGACAGACCAGTGATGGCCCCAAAAGGATTTTTGAAAGAGGGAAATAGGTAAAGGAAGGTCAATAAATCCCATAACACTACCATTGGAGAATGCCTATCAAAACCCTATCAGTAAGTAGAAGTTAGTTGTCTCTATCCCACCTGAAGCAAGCAATGTTGATGTGGAACCCATGCTTGTCCATCTATACAGTTTTCACTACAAGTTTATCTCAGCACCCTAATGTTCTATTCATCCAAGTTTTATTTAGAAACAAAGATAATTGGTTCAGCCAGTGGGTTGCCATTTTTTGTGGCCACAACCACCACCCTATCAAAACTCTCCTTGGCAGCAATTTTGAATGGGTCCCCTCAAGTTGATCTCTCACCTCTCCAAATGGATCTATTTTAGCGTAGAGACTTTAACTCGTTACTGAGTCAAATGTTCAATTCCTAATGGTTAAACCCTCCATTCATTTCCTCCATCATAACCCTTCCTAACCCTAAAAAAAACTTCTATCACACCTCATTCCCATTATATCTCTGTATAATGAAAAACCTTCGTCAATATGCATAAATCACCCCTCTTCTCCTACTACAATCAACATTAAAACACAACACATGCATGGATTCCCGACCCAATGATTTTATTAACCAAAATGCATATATTTCAGGTTTGGAGCCCCATCGCATATCGCTATTGGCTGGGTCCCGATCTTTTATATAAGGTGCTCCATTGTCTTTTGGAGCCGATGGCATTATCAATCATATTACACATATATATCTGGTCTGGAGCTAAATCGCTTATTGTTATCGGGCGGTCCATGGCTTATCTATATAATTTAAATATATATATATAATATATATCCATGGCTTATCTATATATATATATATATATATATATACAGCACGCCACTATCTACCGGACCCAATGGATTAACCACAATGTATATGTTTTGGTTCCAGAGCCCCATTTTTTATCACTATTAGGAGGATGAGGGCTTATATATATATACAATGTGCCACTATCTACAGACCTGATTGTTTTATTAAACACGATATATATGTTTTGGGTCTAGAGTCCCATCACTTATCTCTATCAGGAGGGCCTGAGGCCTATATATAAGGCACACCGCTATCATCCGGATCCAACAATGATTATTAACTAGGGCATATAATATTTCAGGTCTGGCCTTATGGTCGGACACAAGGTTTTCCCATATAATCTTGTGTTTTCAAAAAAGCTGAAGTTGGGGCTTTTAAGAGGGAAATCATACATTGCGGACCCACCAAGACTATTAAGTGCCATATACATATATTTCTTGTCCACCTACCCCGATCCTCCATCATTGATCTACCCCTCATGGATCCAATGGTGCATGCAGATTTCAGGTGAACAAGTTGCTCGAGGAATATCCACCGGAAAAGCGATATCCTCTTTCCTCCTAGCTACTATGTGTTGTTTGAAGAGTGGAATCGGGGCCGTCCTCGCAATACTAGTTACCACTTAGACCCTTCCAAAATACCATCAAGTTCTGTGTTTTACAATGATTTTCAATGTAAACTAAGTTTTTGCTTACAGGACTTAATCGATGCGTGAATTAAAAAAAATGGGGAGCCAATTGTTTCACATTTATTCCTTTTGATGTTATAAATGCTTTATGAAGGAAAGATTGGTGTTTTAAGCATTTTTATCATATTTATATGGGTATGACTGATGCCAGTTATTTCTGTAGGCGAAGACTAAGAGAAGGCAAGCAAGGTCGAAGGACAGGTGCGTAGGCATCAAGTATGGCTCCAAATGAAATATGCATGAGCGGATGTGTTCCATTCAAAGAAGTAGCCTTAGGCATTATCGGTCGAGTTCCACGTTTTGCCTGTGTAGTCCTAAAGCGAAAATGGCCTAGATCTCATCATGAAGAGATGACACATAATCATCATCCTCTAATCAACATATATTTGTTTCACTAGGAAATGAAGCACTCTAGTAACAGGAAACACCTTCTACGTGTCAGCAGTGATACCGATGGCTCTACATCTATTTATTCGGATCGGTATATTGAAAAGAATAGGGGAAGATGAAGGATCAAGGCCTAAGGCATATATATTACATCTAGATAGGAGAGAAAGGCTTTTTGTTTAGAGAAAAATAGCTTTGATTTATTAAGAATAAAGGAGATTGTTTCTTTCAATGAGGGGCCTTCTTTTTCAGATTTAAGATCCTTTTTTTTTATTTGTTTTGAGATAGGGTGTTGTTGTTGGCATAAATACAAATGTGTTTTGTTTTGTGCATATTAATGATGATACAACTTATAATTAACCTTGGTTGTTTGAATATAATTCTTCATCATAGTTAATTCATAAGCAATCCTTGATTTGAAACTATGTTAGACATCAGTTGCAATCTTTACTTCTATAAAAAGGGATGTATATTCCTGTATGAATGATTGGATTGTGATTAAGAATTGATGCAGCCTTGTTTTTATGTGAACCAGTAATTGATTCATTTAGACTTAGAATTCATATATGATGTTTAACCTCTCTTTTGTCATGGTCCTGCAGGATATATTAGGATAGTTAGGACATAGACTGGAGTAGTTAGTAGAAGTATAGATAGGATTCAATACATAGAGGTTAGCTATTTATTTTGTTGATTTAATTGAAGTCTTCTTCGTAGAAGCAATCTTTGAAAGCATTTAACAGTTTACAAGGTCCCTTAAAACCCGTTGGAACTAGCCATTCCAAACAAAAGCAATTATTTTTGGGGTCTATGATCGGGTTAGTTCCCCTTGTTGGTATGGGAAAAATCTACCCTGTCAACAGTAACAACGTATGACATTGACAATTTTCCATATGAAAGAGTGCTAACTCTTTGGTGATCAGATTGTGATAGAAGAGGAGAAAACAATATAACAAATCTCTCTAATGAACTTGATATAGAACATAATGTTTTGGGGGCTCATAATGATAGTTCATTTAGAGAAGATCATGTTCACAATTTAGAAAATGAGGACCAAATGAGAACTAGGAAATTGACAAACCCTAGGACTCTTATTTTGGTATACATGTTCCATTGATCATTCAAGATTACTATATTTCAAGTTCAGGTAAAAATAGGTTCTATATTTGTATTTTTTATTGTAACAATACAAAAACATTACTTTGATGCATGTTATTTTAAGATTGACGTTTCATATTTAATCATTATATTGTTTGTTTCTTATCTGTAACAAGAAATAAAGTTGTGTTTGATGAGGTTGGGACATATTTCTTTTCACATAGATAGAGTTCAACTATTATTAAATGATAAATAACTAATTTAACAAGAATTTCAAGTCATTTGTCAACCATTTCTTGTTAGTCATTTGTCAACCATTTCTTGTTAGTCATTTTTCAACCATGCTTTCGAGTCTTTCAGGTACTAAGTTGTTCAAGTCACCACATGTCCTTAGTACCATTAAGGGATCAGATAACATGATTAAGTCCAAATCATGCCCCAAATTTACTTTTTACCTATTGATGTAAGTGCTTTGTTACCACTTATCACCAAAAAAATTCTACCATAACATAACCGAACTTGAAGACAACACTTTTCATATCCCTTTTACATAAATGCTCTATGGATCTCCCTACTATACTTTCCTGAGATCAACGTCCCTTCTTGGCAGGTCCCTCAACCATACCACTAATCGCACAATAGAAACACCCTAGTAACTACCACACTCTATAAATCTCTCTAGGCTCAGTTATTGGTGTCCATGTCACACTTGACCAATACAATCTTGTAGGTCTATTTTTTATCATATCTTCATTTTTGTTATTTGGTGTATTTAACTTTAGCACCATCCTAGAGTAATGAGTTAGTATCCTTTATATTTGATCTTTGATTGGAAATGAAGTTATATTTGATGAAGTTGGGACCTATTTCTTTTCACATAGACAGTTTCCTAGTATTAAGTGATAAATAACTAATTTAAGAAGTCTAACGCTAATCAATAATGTGCTTATTCAAGTACATGAAATTGTGTTTATGTCTAGCTTTGATATCTTAGAAAATTTTAATGGTTTATTTGCTACTTGTTTAGAGGATTTTTTCAAGTTTGAAATTTTTGGTTTGTTTTGGTCATATTTTTCTAGTCTCTTTACTCATTTCATGCATAGATCGATAGATCTAGTTTTATTTTTATAATTATTACTGTTTTCTTTATATATTTGGTGGTTTGAGGAAAGATATTCAATTTCCTTTCACTTTGTGGTATGATTTTAGCATCTTCACCTTTCAGAATATAGTAAAATATTATTCTTATTTTATATTTTCTTGGAAAAGGGTTATTGATATTTGGAAAGGGAAATAAGTCCTGCGTAGCTAAGAAAATAGAAAAATGGTCTATGTACTAGGTTCATGTGTACTCATCATAGGAGACATATTGGCATGAGACCGACATTAATTTTATGCAATTACACTTTGTCAAGGAGAAGCTGAGTTCACTAACCTGGGAAGAATAATGACAGTTGATCATAATGCTAAGGACATTAAAATGTTGGTTTCAAAAGTAGGATTGTGAAAATTATTTGCACTAGTTCATATTTTGGTCATATTTACTACGAAATTTGTGTCTTGCTATTTTTTTACATTTGTAATGACCTTTTGCAGAGTTGGTTTGAAGAGCCTGATGTTAGAGTGAGAAGACTCTCTACAAACCACAAGGGCTACATTGTCTTGGATGACCAATGGTTGGACGACACTTGATGTTGTTGGTGGTATCGAGTCTATTGACTCGACGCATCAATGAATACAATTGTATGGCCATAACATCGCTTAATTTGATCATATTTAATAATCTCCTAATATCATTTCAATACATCAAATTGTTTTGTTTTCATGGAATTTAGAGATAAATCAATAATGTTATTTTGTCTTGGAATTACTAAATAATTTTGTTATGAGATCACCCAGTTTGAGTTGTTCATTGCAGCCATCACTTGATCCTTTAAAAGGTATTTGAAATTCAAAGAGTAAAAAAGCTCTTTTAGTTGCTTTCTAGAAGAAGATATCTACAAGTAATGAATATTGCTATGATTAAACTAAATGTTGCACTTGGTAACATAGGCCTTGTAATAGATATGTACTCCATTTCATTCTATGGTAGTATATTGATTTCTAACTGCTCCATGTAACCACATATGATATAATATATTACCCACATAATTGTAACACTTTGAAAACAACTCTATATTCTTTATTTCGTTAGGTGAAAGAAAATTACAGGTATCCTTTTTCATTTCTTGCTCGTTGAATATACAAAGAGAAAAGTTCTTAATAGTATTGCTTAATTTGACAGTAGTTTTACATTTATATGATACAAGAGTGGAGGTAGTCTTAGATTTTACCTATTTCTCAATAGTTGTTCTCCTTTGGAAAAAACGTCGTCCTTAAACAAATACATTCCAACTTGTACATAAGACAGTTGATGTTTAATAAAGGACCCATAAGGGATCCTCTAATGGAGTTGCAATAGTTTAGTAGGATCACTGGAAGAGGCACATGTATGAATGTATTGTCTTCAATTAGGAAGGCATAGTTACCCATCCAAGGGAGGGCATGCATGAATGTCTATTCTGTGAATGGTGTAGTTTTCTAAGTGTGTTGGGTGAACTACCCTATTAGGTATTCTATTTGAAGCAATGTTATCCACAAATGATGGTGATATCACTAGGTGAATTATAGTTAGGGTTAGGGTTAGGGGTATTCGATAAAGCCAAATTCAATGGTTCAAGTCCTATAAAAGCTAGATTGAAGAATTGCAAAGAAATGATCCGACACACATCTCACTAGGAAATGTTGAGTCAAAATCCCTATGGAAACTTGTGATATTTCGCTATGGATAGCGGTAACCTATGACTTTATACCTCTACAAATTCAACTTAGTACTGTAGGGGGAATTATAATTTTTCCAAGAGCTAATTCCCCCTACTACTTGACCTCATGGAAGATCTAAACAAATAGTGAAGCGTGATGACTGAGGTGAGGTGAGGTGCTTTATATGCACACATGTGAACCCTTAGAAATGTCATTCCTAGGCTAGGGTGGAACAATATATCTATAATAGGTTTCTTGTTGGTTTTACACACTTACCTCATGTTGTTCTCGACCCAACATGTCATTCTAATTCAAACAAGAATCTCCCACATATATTTCATTGCATGTATATCCTAATATTGGAGGTTTTCGTTAAGTATATTACATGTATCATAATATTGGATTTTTCCCTTCTACTTAAGTAAAACCAGTATGAGTGCAACGTGTCTTCCCACAAGATTTAGTTTTTATCTTATGCATCTATTCACTTTATTAAAAAGAGAAATGAGTGACATCCATAGAGGAATAGTGCTATACCCTCTAATCAAGATGTTTATCAGGAGATTTATCTGGTTATTAAAGGAAACCAACAATTATGAGGGAAGGATGTGCTTTAGAAGAGCCTAATTTCAACCTGTGGTTGTAATTTTTATTGGAAATTAGTGTAGGCGATTTCCAATAGGTTTGTGATGATAACAAGAAAGAAGTCGATACTTTAGAAAGGTTGCGCTCTAATAGAGGTTGGTCCAGTTTACTTCCAGTTAGCTTAGAGCATGCATAGAACGATACTCTCATTGTAAAATCGACTTGGACCATGGTTAACGCATGCAAGCTAAAAACATCAATGTGAGAAGAGGTGTGCTCCACATGAGGGTATTTTCAGTAGATTTCATACTTCTAGCATGCAATTAATTTTGATTATCTTGGATAAAGGAAGAGTATCAAGGGTGTGGTGGAGGTGATGGTTGAGTTACAATCATGCAAAAATGAAGTTAGTTAACCATGTAGAGAAGATTCTAATTTAGTTTGATCCCTTTCTCTCTCACACACTCTAGTCCAAGAACATTTTTCTTTGATTAGCTTTTGTTCTCTAGCCACAAGATCTCATCTAGTCCAAGAACATTTTTCAAAGTGATGTGAATAACACCTATCAAAGTGGAACAAATTTTTGCTGCTATAGGATTGTTTCCTAGAATGAGAGCATCCTTACACAATATACATTATTCGAAGTGGATTGTTGCAACTTCTCATAAATAGGCTCTTTTTCTGCCATCCTCAATAGATCCAAGACCATAACTAGTATTGCTTAAAATATTGGCATGATACCTTTTGAGTTGGTCAAAGTATAATTACAAGAAATTTCTTGGAGAAGGTCCCGAAGTGAGGTATAAATATGGCTTCCTTAGTGTTGTTATTAGTTGTTTCTATCTTCTGAAAAGATTTTCGGAAGTGTTTCCATAATCCAATTCTCAAACCACTACATAGTCATCATTTGAAAGTAGATCACTTAGTGCTCGTGTGGAGAGTTGAGCTGCTATATAATATTATGGAATACTATTGGTAATTTTAATGAATATAAGTGATTTTTCTCATTCCAACATAACCTTCAAATTCACTTTCACAAGCTATCACAGAGTATTATTCAAGGGTCCTCACTACTAGAATAATATGTGATGTTGCTATAGGTGTTGTTTGAAACATATCTTGGGAAGAAAATAGGCTTAAACTGAGAAATGTTGCTCCATTCTAGTCGTAATGCGAGTAGCCTTGCATAATACTCACCTTCCAGACTTCAGGGAAAATGTGATGTCATAAATAGCTTGAAAGAGTAATCTAGAGCAAGATAAAATATGCACGAGAGTAAGGAATCTACAAGAAGGCTGAATAATCAATATGTTGTATTCTTGCACTGAAGAAGCCATAAAATTTGGTGACACCTAATCCTCTGTGATTGGGTGAATTTGAATGTGAACATTCATTAAGAAGATGAACTGAGCAGTCACATTCATGTATATAACAACTACCTAATGAAATAAATGAATCAGTTTTTATGACAAAGTCTAGAGTTACTCCTGGCCTAACATGGTATCAGAGCACAGGTCCCAGGTCCCTTTTTTAGCGTGCCTTGTAACTCCTCTGTCCCATAATGCGCTACCTTTGCCATTAACACATATGTCTTGTGTATCTGATTAATGCATCTGTCTTGTGTATCTGATTAACGCCTACCTCTGCCATTAACACATCTTTCTTGTGTATTTGATTAATGCCTGCCTCTGCCATTAACGCATCTATCTTGTGTATCTGATTAATGCATCTGATTAATGCATTTGAGGTGCAAAATCTGAGAGCTCCCAGCTTACAGGATTACTATCATAGAACCTCAGAACTGGACTTCTCAACTTAATTTGTTGAATCGATCGCCTTCGATTTCTTTCCTGAGATCTCGTAGGCTTCAAACCTGCAATCTCCTCTTCTTTCAAAACCCTCCTTCTACGTTTTGCGGATCAATTTCCCACACCGGCATCCCATTACTTTATGAGAGATTCATCCCAATAGATGATATTTCATAACCGAGGGCTGCAGATGATACAATTTATTCCTTGCGGTTTAGAATCAATGGAACAAAAGTCTTAGGCATTGCATGGAAGGTCCACATTTATATCAGTTGGGTTACGGGTAGGGAGAGAAGCTTTAGCCCACAAAAGCCCCAGCCCTATTGTGAGAGGGCATGACTTTGATGAGCGATAAACCAAACAATGTTGTTGACAGTTACGAGAAGTCGTTTTCTTCGTCGGCTTTGGGAGATTTAATTAAACCACAAAATTCTTTGGCCAGAGCTGAGCTCAAGTCGTCAGATTAGCACAAGCGCTTAATTGTTTATAGATATGCAGCATATATACTGTGGTAGTGTTCAATTATTTATGTATATGCGCCTTTTATGTGATAGCTGTGATACGGTGCAGCATATATACTGTGGTAGCGTTTAAGTATTTATGTATATGTGTGATTAAACACAAGCCTTTTATGTGATAGCTGTGATACGGTGATAGTGTTTAAACAAAAGCACTCAATTTTTTATGTGATATCAGCGATATATATTACAGTGGTAGCAAGTACTCAAATTGTTTTTGTGGTGATATATGTTACAGTGGTAGAATGGTTATCAGTATTTGTTTAAATGGTCAGTAATATATAAATGGCGTAGCAGAATTCTATCCCTGCTCAGATTTTGCATGAATACATTTTCATATCAGAATCATTTTTTTAGCAGCAGAAGTTTTTTTTCTCCACAAGAGAAATTTTTTTTTTTCCATCAAAAGTATTAGTCTATCAGCAAAAGTATTTTTTTTTATCAGCAGAAGTAATTTTTTACAGAATGCATTCAATCATCTCTATGGTAGGAATAGTTCTCACTGGCAAGGAGAACTATCCTGATTGGTCCCGGATGATACAACACACCCTCATCTTCAATGAGTTGTGGAAAGGAGTGTGTGTCGGAGAAGGAGACATTGACCCAGAAAATCCTACCTCAGACAAAGAGCTCGCCATTTGGGAAAACAAGAACAGCAAAGCGTATGCACTAATCGCAACATCTGTAAATAAGGAGGTGAGTCGCCACATTTCATCATATTCAACTGCCTTTGAAGCCTTACAAAAGCAGAAAGAACTCTATGACTCACATTCTGCACTTGAAGTCGTCCAACTCATGATTAAACTCTTCACTCTTGAACTACAAAATAATGATCCTCTTGCTCTTGCATCTGAAATAAAGTCCATAACACATGATATCAAATCCACTAAAGTTGAGCTGGATATCTCTGTTATTTCTTTTCTCAAGGCACTTTATCCTACATACTCCAATTATCTTGAGTCTTTGCAAGCAAATGGAAATCTCAAAGATATAACCTTTGACTCTCTTGTGAAAAAGTTTGCTGAAAGAGAAAAATCCTTTGGAAAGAAGACAACCCCTGAATCTTCTGAAGAGACTGTGTGCCTAGCTCATAAAGAAAAGTATCTTGCTCAAGATTCTACAAGAGGAAGAGGAAGATATTTCAGAGGCAGGGGGGGCAGACATTCTCAAGGAGAAAAGGCATATTTACATTGTATTTGATGCAAAAGAAATGGATCACATGATGCCTCTACATGCAAGCTACCATGGGAAAAAATTAAGCAGAGAAGAAACCAACAAAAAGGTAAAACTGATTATATAGACAAAGGTAAAGCACCTGAATCCACTCACTATGTTGAGGCACAATGTAACATTGGAGTAAATGAAGATTTGTTTAATACTTCACTTGCTTCCTGAAAAAATGATTGGCTGCTTGATTCAGGAGCAACCTGTCACATGACTCATAGAAAATATTTTTTTTTAAGATTTCACTGACAATGTTGATGGAGTAGTATACTTTGCACATCAATCAAAAATCAAGCCATCAGGGCCTGGCACAATCAGGCTTAAACTGCCTGGTCTCTCAGAATTTCTTCTGGATCATGTTCTATATCTCCCACAGCTCAAGAGAAACTTGTTGTCCTTGGTCCACATCCGCCAGCAAGGTCACAAACTGCAAGGAACATCTGCTCATGCACAACATTTTTCATATATTTATCATCATGAAGAAGGTACACTTCCATCAAGTTTATTATGGCATGCTAGATTTGGACATTTAAACTATGACAGTCTCCGCTTATTGAAGAAAAATGGTGTGGCTAGTTTGCCTACAATTCCTAGAAAACTTAAGCAACGTGATGCTTGCATTCTAGGAAAGCATAGCAAACAGCCATTTCATGACTCACATTCAAGAGCGCATAGGAAGCTTGAACTTATTCATTCAGATTTATGTGGTCCAATCCCTGTTCCTTCTACAAATGGAAATAAATATATCATGACATTTATTGATGACTACACCAGAATGTGTTGGGTTTATTTATTGAAGAACAAATCTGATGCTTTCCAAACATTCAAGAATTTTCATAAATGGATTGAAAATGAAGCACAATCTCATATTGGGTCTATTCGCACTGATAATGGAAAAGAATATACATCAAATGAATTTGAACACTATCTTCGCCAACATGGGATTAAACATCAAACAATTGTGCCTTATAATCCCCAACAGAATGGTGTAGTTGAAAGAATGAATAGAACAATCTTGAATATGGTACGAACCATGCTCTTTTTCAAAAATGTAAACATAATTTTTTGGGCTGATGCTATCCTATGTGCTGCATATATAAAGAATAGATGTCCATCTAGTGCTATAAGAAACAAGAATCCTTATGAATTTTGGTATGGACATGTTCCTTCGGTAAAAAATCTCAGGATTTTTGGTTCCACCTATTATGCTTTGATACCAAAGATACATAGAAACAAACTTGGTGCTAGAAGTCGTAAGTGTATCTTCCTGGGGTATTTAAACACCTCCAAAGCATACCGCCTCTATGATGAAGAAAATAAAAAGTTTTTTATATCTAGAGATGTAATTTTTCTTGAATCATCCAAATTTGACAACGTTGTTGAGCGGCAACTTGATCGATTGGATAGATTCGCAAAAACGAAATCATTTCAAGAATTTGAAAATCAGATTCCACATCTTGAAGGGACGATTCCTATACTAGATCAACATGTGCAATCTTCTTCTGAAGAATACTCTCCCCTGACTGAAACTCAAACAACGGATGATGCTTTAAGTGATGTAATTGATAGAATTGGGAGACTGAATCTTGATTCACTCCCAACTCAATCATAAGAGTAGCCTGGACCATCTTAGAAAGGTCCCCCAAAGTGGCTGACAAAGACACTTGAAAGTGTTCATCCTGATGAGATTGGAAAAATAGGAACCAGAAATTCAAACCGACAAAATGGAGGTGATGTAGATGACTCTAATTCACCTGTTGATATGGATGTTTCTTATGATTGTGAATTGAACTTGTCTACAGATTTTGAACCAACTTCCTTTAAAGAAGCTGCTTCTCATGGTGAATGGAAAGAAGCAATGCAAAATGAGTATTATGCCCTCATAAAGAACGACACTTGGAAGCTGGTTGATCCTCCATTTGGAACCAAACCAATTGGCTACAAGTGGGTCTACAAAAACAAGTACAAAGCTGATGCCTCACTTGACAAGCACAAAGCTAGGCTTGTGGCAAAAGGTTTTGCACAAAAGGAAGGGGTTGATTACGAGGAAAATTTTGCCCCCACAGCAAAATGGGCCACCATCTAGACACTCTTTGCACTAGCAGCTCAGAACGGTTAGAAAGTCCATCAAATGGATGTAAAAACTGCCTTCTTGAATGGATATCTAAAAGAGAATGTTTTTATGTCCCAACCTGAAGGATTTGTTATCAAATGACATGAACATAAAGTATACAAACTTGTGAATTCCTTGTATGGCCTCAAACAAGCACCACGAGCCTGGGTAGAAAAACTAACTGAGCATCTTCTGAAACTCAACTTCAATCATTTTGATCTTGATGATGCAACTTTATTTGTCAAGAAAGTTGGCAAAACAGTTGTATATCTTGTGGTATATGTAGATGATATTTTAATAACAGGGAACAATGAAAGCTATATTGCATCCATAAAGAAAGAATTGGGGAAAAGTTTTGAAATGAATGATTTGGGCTATGTTTATTACTATCTTGGCATTGAAGTAACCCAACATCCAAAGTCCATATTTCTTTCTCAAAAGAAATACATTGGAGATTTGTTGAACAGGTTTGGCATGACAGAGTGCAATCCTCTTACTACTCCAATGGAACAAAACTTAAAGCTCAATCTATTGAAGGAAAAGGATTTGAGGATGCAACAAAGTACAGACAGCTTATAGGAAGTCTCATCTATCTCACTACTACTAGACGAGACATTTCATTTGTTGTTGGAATCCTCTCCAGGTTTATGCAAAAGCCTTGTGAGGGACATTGGTCTGCTGCAAAAAGAGTTCTAAGGTACTTGAAGGGAAATCAAGACCTTGGAATCAAGTATACACAGGTGGACGACTTCAGCTTGATTGGATACTCTGATTCAGACTTCGATGGAGACAAAGAAACTGGAGTATCTACTTCAGGATATGCTATGAGTCTTAGATCAGGAGCTGTCTCTTGGAGATCACGCAAATAATCAGTTCCAGCAGATTCCACAACAGAAGCAGAATACGTGAGAGCAGTTGAAGCAACCAAAGAATTGTGTGGCTCACGAAAAGTCTTGAAGATTTGTAGGTAAAACAAGTACAATCAATTCCACTCATGATTGATAACACCTCTTCAACAAAGTTGGCCAAGAACCCAAAGTTCCATGATCGTACAAAGCACATCAATACTAAATATCATCTGATTCGACATCATGTTGAGGCCAAGACAATCATCTCCGTCATTGTTCCACAAATGAGCAAATTGTAGACATCTTCACGAAAGCGCTTGGAAGAGAAAAGCTTGAAAGATTCACAACGATGCTTGGACTCACCAACATCCCTTCAGATTAAGGGGGGGAATGCTGACACCTAATCCTCTACGATTGGGTGAATTTGAATGTGAATAGTCATCAAGAAGATGACCTAAGCAGTCACATTCATGTATATAACAATAGCTACCTAATGAAATAAACGAATCAGTTTTTCTGACAAAGTCTGGAGTTACTCCTGGGATGACAAAATTCACCTTAGACAAGAATATAAATACTTTTCATATTAAATATGAATATAATTTGGCCCTAATTTCTCCATTGGAAACATGTCAATTATATTAAAAATGAGTTTATTTCAATGTTTTGAATTTTTTAGATTGATGTAGATTTACAAAAATAGGGCATTGATGTTTCCATTTATGAAAATATGGAAAGAAATGTTATTAAAACTACATAGACACCTTGAGCTATGTAGAAAAGTTTCCAATAATGGTCCTTTCTTATATTTTTCTTAATGTAGAATTCATAAATGTTCAAAGATCTTTATCCTTGTATTTGACAAGGTACAACTAAAATTCATTAATATACATCATAAAATATTTTGCACCAGTGCTGTAAAAGTTGTACTTAACAATAACTCAAGAAGGGCCTGAAAAAGAAAATCAAGGAATAATTATAAAAGCTAGCAAACAATTGAAATAGAAAACAAGAAAACCTATAAAAGACAAAATTTATGCTTATATGAAAAGTGGGAGCTTGAAACCCCGTGAGGTGAGGGAAAACCTGATTCTGCAGAAGTTTGAGGCTTTGTCAGCACAACAGTGAAGACTATGACAACAATATGGTCATCAAAAGTTGAATGTGTCACTTGTGGGAATTTATCTTGGGTTGAAAGGTTAATACTTCTCACAACCGCCCAACCTAGCCCCAATTTACAATTTTTTTTTGGAATATATGTCCTGGCACTTCCTCTCATTCTAAGGATGGTATCCATGGTAAGCCAAATTTCTTTAGGGCTTGGGGTAGTAAACAATACATTAATTAGGAGGTCAACATGTCACTTATGAGAATTGGTCCTGCATGTGTAGGGATAATATTCCTCCTCAATTTCCCGGGCTAGACCTAATTGACTAAATTTCTTTTTGCAAAATATATCCCAAGAAAACCCAGCAAACTTTGCCTCGTTCTGACGACGGTACCTAGGATTAAGAAACTTCCTTAGGGCCAAATGCCATATCAACATGTCATTGGCATGAATAGAACCATTGTAGGGAGGATAACAACCATTCCACCTAACCGGTGGAACTAGATGCAATTTACATCAGATGTGCTTGCAGTTAGACAAGGGTGTAGGAATTTTGAAAATGAGTTTTTTGGTGTTTTTTGACAGTCAGATGTTGCTCTTATTTTGGATGTTTTCCAATATGCTAGAAAAGAGGAGTCGTTTATTTTTTCTTTTTACTTGAAACTTTAAATGATCTTAAAAAATAGTTCAATAATGGTAGATGGCCCTTAGTATGCTAGCCAAACAAAACAAAGTCTTACTAACTTAAAACTTCTCCAGGAGGACCCACCTTACCGATTTTCAAAAAGGTGTAGTCCAGGAGTCCCATAAGAGCTTATCCATCCACTTGACTTTCAATGCCTATTCCAAGTGACAAATGAAATACTATTCTACTAGTAAATTGTTCCATAAATAGACCAATGACTATGTGGGGCATGTTGGGCTTCTAGTTCATTTGAACTTCACACAATTCTATTGCTCCCAGTGTTATTTTCCATGTTTGATGCTTCTGTGAGTTGCATGTTCTCCCTTTCGAATGCAAATAATGGAATTTATACACTACATTAAATGATGAATTGCTAAATTATTTTCTAGTCCCCTGTTAGAGGAGGTTAGAAGAGGGCTTCTTGATATGATTACTGATTAAGACTATGTGTCATGTTTTGTGCCTTATACAAGGTGAAACTGCAAGATCTTCAAGAGAGAGGGAAGTTGGCATGAAGTTATGGGCTTGAAGAGAGGGATGTTGGGGTTCCATTGTATTGCATAACCTTTTCACAACACTCGTCAGGGATCTTAATTTAGCCAAGCATCATCGATCTTAATTTTTTCTACTATTATTCTTGCATAGATCATCCCATCAATAACATTTAATTTTTTTCTATTCAACTCAGTGGGAATTCAGATTTTATTTCCATTTGAAATACATATGGGAGACATGGTGATATTGATGCATGATTTAAAACTTTCTTCACTTGTTTTTCATTCAATAGGATTTGGAAACTGTGGGTCCAGGTCTTGAGCAAGAAGGAATTGATCATCTCTCGGTGAGGACAAACATTATCTTTGTTCTTTGGAATATGATCAAAGGATTTCACGTAACAATTTTTCTTAATGTCAACAACTTTGATGTTTTTTTATTTGTTTTTTTGCCACAATGTTCCCTCCCAGAAAATGTTGTGCCTGGAGCCCAGTAGACATATCACTGCTTCCAGTGCTCATGAGCACGTGTATTTCAAAGATCTAGGTTTTGTACCCTGACCTGTAGATTAGCTATGGGGATAAAAAGATTATCGGCCTGTTGTAGCATAGCCTGCATCATCTCACCTATGAGTTTCTCTTTGGAGACTAGTAAACTAGATGGAAACATGTATAAGTAATATGATCAAGTATACCATGTTTAAAAATCAAAAATTGCCACATCTGTTTAGGATTTGCACCATTGGTGTAACTAGATTGTGGTGGTTCTAGTTCTTTAAGACTATTGAGAAAAACATTATTTGGAAATTAAGTTGTTTACGATTTTCAAATATGACTGATCATTTGAAATTCTTTGTCATCTGTTGTTAGTGATGCGGTATTTTATAATATTGTGCAATCTGTTTTTCTATGCTTTATAGCACGAATATTTATTTTTTATGGTGATGTGTAGAGGATATGATATTCAATAGGTTTTTATGCTAGTTTTGATGATAACATCTCAGTGGTGATGGAACCCTTTCTTTGAATCATGGAAGGTTCCAATGGTGAACAGTGAAAGAGAATGCTTATTTTGGATTATAACCACAAAACTTCTCTCAAAAGTCCAGCCCATAGAAAAAGGTGAAATGTTGTAGATAAATGATGTTTGTTGTTGAGCAACAAGTCTTGTTAAAATTTGCAATATGATATATACTCGTGGCTCTATTTTTTAAGCACGTTTTTTGATTGGGATGCATAGTCTTTTTCTAGTTATATTTCAAAATTTAAACCTGCTTGTTCTTAATGGTTTTACAAAGGCTTTTAGTGACATTGTATTCCTTGTTGAATGAATGCTAGGGGTGCCTTGTTGAGAATAAGAGTATCTTATATGATATTGATGTCTTTTCATCAATGGATTTCATGACCCATATGTTTGCATTGATGATGAAGTAACTATGTGACTATCTTTATCTACATGGACAAATCATTGTTGGTGTTGTTTACTCGTGGGTATCACTGCATTATTGAGCATTTTGGATTAATGATTGAGATGATCCTTGCGCGTTTCTTCATGTGATCCTATGCTTCTTAAAAAGAGGTTGGCTTAGTAGTTGATCATTGTTTTGCCACCACGGATATAGAATTCTCTTGTTTGTCTAAGAAATTATGCCTAAATTTAGGTTCTTACATTGTTTCATTGGTGATTGACATGTCTTCTTGCTAAAGTTGTTTTGGTTATGATCAAGTTGTGTGAAGTTTTAATAGTGTTGACCCTGCTAGTTGCTTTGCTATTAGGTGCATGTTCCCTGAGGAGTTTCTCCTTTGAGGTTAGGTGCACGTTCCCTAAGGTGACTGGATTTCGCTACCTTAAATACAAACATTATGCAATCATTGAATGCTCTTGTTGTGATCATCAATGTCTTTCTTGCACTTGATTACTTTTAACTAGGTGTAAAATTCCAAACAAGGAAACTTCCCAATTAACCACAAATTTTTGGGTTTTTCAATGAATATTTCGGCTATAAATTTTGTCAAACACATCATATAGATGTTTTTGTAGGTGTTATCTTATGATAGTGAAAAATTAGCATACCGTTGGAACCCCAAAAGAGTTCAATCTGATATATTCATTACTCATAAATTTACATATAGTTGATACATATAACTTTGACACCAATTCGACACAATATCAGAAGGAAATAGATTCTAGAAGCACAATGCTTGTATTTGATAGCAACAAGATTTACAAGCCTCCAATCCCACCAAGATTACAAGCACAACAAGTAGTGAAACTCGTCCAGGGCTCCTAACTAATATACAAAATTTCTTCGCACTTGTTCCTTATGTTAACTAGTCCCAAAGGTCCATATATCCTCCACGCAATAGTGTAAATCATAGCTACACCCAGCTATGGTAATACAACTTACCAAAGTCTCAAATAAGGCCCAAAAAACTTCAGAACCAGATTAATTAACATCCACACACTAGGTACAAGCCCCACATCCACTAGATAAGTGTGGAGTTCAGTTACAAAGAGAATAGGCCCCACAAATAATATGTTTAATGCAACCTACCTATACGCAACCCAAGAAAATATTGTTCATCCAACTATAAATAAACTTGAGGTTTGGACCAGGAGCTCGAGCTTCATGTCCAAGGATAAAATATGACTTAATAGAGACCACTTCTCTAGCACATGAACATAATGAAACTTGATTTGGGCATTCCTTATAGATTTGAACTTCAGAACAGTGGGAATCTTGACTTGTGAATGATGGAACTCATTCTCGTTGAGAGTTGGCATCTACAACTTTCAACTGTACCTATTCTCATTCACAGAACTTATAGGATTTTCCATGGCCATCACTTGTAAGACAAGATTTATGAAAAAAACATCAGTGAATGAAATTAACTAATAATGGCTCATAATATCATGGGCGAGAGGAAAAACCGAGAGCTGTGGAATGGTGGGATAATGAATTGTGTGTGATAGTGAAAACCATATGGGACAACTTTCCAAGGACTCACCCAACTCTCGATATTCCTTTGGAAAAGAAACACTCCATGCAAACTTCTTTCAAACTTTCACTTAAAATTTTCAATCACTGCTCTGTACATAATCATGTTCGTAATTTAGTCCCTGCTGTTAAAGAAATTCGATTCCATTGTTATTGTAAGTAGACTAGTTAGGTTGGTTATGTACAACATATTTTGACATATTAAATGGGAAAGCGTCAATAGTTGTGTATGATTCTAAGTAGTTTGAGGTATCTTACTAATTACTTATATTGTAACTCCCTTTAAACTCTAATAGAACAAACCATCCATTCCCTTGATCTACATGTTACTGATACTTTTTTGATACCCTATTGCCCTATGTGTGATTGTGTTTTAAAAGAGACAATTGGTGGAAGATTTGTATTAGTTGCAATATTTTTGGGTGTTTCCTTTGTACAACTCTAGATTCTGAGTTGCTTTCCTTGGAGTCCTTAGTTGCATAGAATCCAACCATTGAAATTATAAATACTCCATAATGGTAGTTTTTCCACTTTGAACCATTAGAATATAGTTCTGATTTGCACCCTGCCTAAAACAAATTGAATCAAGCTTCCCATTAGACATGTATTTTACTAGAGAAAGTGAAATACTTTCAGCCTCATAGCTACTTGCAATGTTATCCCTATATAATTCTCTGGATTTTTAGGAGGCTAATGATTTTGTATGACTCATTAAGATTTTAGAAGGTTATATAATCCATCTTTGAGAGCATCTTGCACCTGTTAAGTGGGCATTAATTTCAAGATGTAATTGGAACTAGTTTGATATCCATTTAAACGTGAACCTGATAGTTGAAATTCTACTAAAATATGTGAAAATTGTGGGATTATTCTCACTTGTACACCAATTGGAAATGCCAAACTATCTAGTATGTGAATATGGTTTGATGTCCGTAAAATGATGTTGAATTAATAAAATGGGGGAGAAAAATAGATTCATTTTTCGTGAAGTATGGAATCTATATGGAAAATTGCAACAATATTGACGTTATTTTCTTCTTTACGTGTATTCAATGTGATAGTTGTGTATGGCCATGGAAGATTCCTCTACATGTGAAATCTCTAGTACAAGAAAAATTTTAGGAACAATCCTTTTGTTACATCGCAAGTAAGGAGAGTTGTCAACAAATTTCATGGAAGAAACAATATTAGTACTACAATGCCAAGAAACAAAATTCATTATGATACATTGCCGACAAGGAAGGACCCTTGTGCTACATTATAAGGTAGGAAGGTTAATTAGAATACATTTCAAAATAGGGGGGCTAATTGTGTTAAATTACAAACTAGGGAGGATAATTGCACTAAATTACAAACTAAGGAAGCTAATTGTTCTCAATTTCAAGCTAAGGAAGCTAATTGCACTCAATTGCAAACTAGGAAATCTTACCACATTATTTCATCGCAAGTCAATTACATTTGGTTGTTCGTCTTCCTTATAGTTATTAGAGGATATCTTAAATATTTGGAAACCTAGTAGTTAAGGAAAGGTTTGATTCACAAAATGATGAAGAAGTATTCAAATTTTCAGGCATACATGTATGGATCTTAATTTTTTCCATTATGTGGCAAATTTAAATGAATAAAGAAACCTGATAGTTAAGAAAAGGTTTGATTGACAAAATGATGAATAAATATTTATAATTTCAGGCTCACATTTTGTCTGTATCTTAATTTTTTCCATTATGTGGTGAATTTAGAACTTCAATCTTGAAATTCTTTGAACGTGGTGGCTCAGTCATCCATGATTTCCATTTATAGCACTTGATAGGAAAGTTTGAGAAAATAAAATAGCATGTAACTCTTTAATTTTATAAAGGCTAATATCGTGCATGCGTTCACTATCATGTATTTGAAACTATAAAACAACATAACTATAGTGTGTGGAAGTTAAAATTTAAAGCACAATATTAATATTTTTTAATAAGTTAATGCAATAAGCTATAGTTCGTTTAAGGTCATTGTATTTTAGATTCTTGATATGAAAGTATTAAAGAGGAAAATAAAGCTAATACTAATTTCACTTGTATTCTTGTTCTACTAAAATGTAATTTTCATCTAAGGTTATAAATTTTAACATCTTCACAAAGAGACCTAAAGTTGGGATGGGTAGATCATTCTCAAAAGGACGGACAACAAGGACCATGTGCAATCCTATGAAAGACTAATACACTTTTTAAGATTGTTTACGAATTTTTACTTAAAAGTTTAACTAAAATAATTTAATAGTCTATTTGTGGAAGACCTTATTTTTGTGAAAATATCAAACTAAATGAACCTTCCATATCAGGAAAGCTAAAAAACATGTTTCCTCTAAATCTCAAGTGAAGGTGAGCATTGGAACACAAAAGTGTATTATCACCACACTTGTGTTCACATTTTTGGGTGGTGAGGGTGTTTTTGGACAACTAGATGCCAAATAAAGGAATGGGAACTGATGGAAAAATTGTATTCTTTAAGGACCAAGTGTCAGGATAATTTAGGTATGCATGCTCATTTCCTTAAAAAATATAAAATCGAATGCTAGTAATCTCATTAATTTTATTAAGTGAACTATTTTCTTAATGGTATGGAAGTGGGAAATATATTGTTCTAGATGAATCGCAGTGCAATTTGAAGCTTAGACAAAAAGGCGAATAGAGGAAATATTAAAATGGATTAAACAGTAGAGTAAATCAGGGCACCAATGATGTATAGTGGAAGTATACAAGTCTTTCTTAATTTGGAATTGGATACATATTTGATCTTTTTTTTTGAATAAATTCACATGAACATATCCAAGTGACACCACCATATTTGTGGATGATATGACTAATAAACTTGTAACATTGATTAATCTGTTTCATCTAGGAAGATTTTATTTTGGTACCTATTGGCATAGAACTAGCCAAATGTCCAGCAATATTGCAAACAACTAGTTGAGTTAACCTCTTGGACTTGTATATATTTCAAATATATTTTTATATGCTTGCACATTAGTCATACATACTACATTTGAATTACTAGGTAACAATGGAAATACCTTTTTAAGTGGTCACACATTAGTCCTATTGTGAATTCGATGGCCACCTTGAGTAATTAGAAAGAATGAAGCACAAAAGAAAGTTGAAGTTGCAATGGTGATTATTAACTTAGTTGTTAAAAAGTTGCACACTTAATGAGATAGAAACCTATTGATATATAAAGATGGGGAATCTATCATCCTTCCTTATTAATTTCTCCCCACTTCCTTAGTTTGAGTTGCATTATGTTTTTTTGTTTAAAACTAAGATCAATCGATCAAAATTTTATCATCAATGTCAAAAATCTCTAACATAAGGATTTCTAGTTGACATGAATTATGCAACTATTTCTTAAGTGGATAGTCCATGCACCTAATATAAATAAAACAAGTAATATATAATCCCTTGTGCACTTTAGCCCCAAGAGTTAGCTCAATCGGTCAAATCAAGTGCCTCGCCAATGGGAGGTCTTGGGGTCGAATCCCAAAAGCTCTTGGGGTTAGGTTGGTAAATAGGCCGAGGGGCGTTGATGCCCTTCGGGTGGCGTCCACTCAGCGTTAAAGAACCCTGGATGTAGCGGCTACCCACTGAACCGGGTATCCGTGAACCAGTAACTGAAAAAAAAAATCCCTTGTGCACTTTACAAAATCTTTTTTTCTTACTTAATTTTTGAATTATAATCCAGTGCATTAAAATTTCATTGGAATCCAATGCATAAATACGGATTTCATGTATGAGAGAGGAAAAAGTTTTTTTGTTGAATAGCTAGTTTCATAGTCAACATTGATATCTAGCGTTGGTTGGAAAATATAAAATGTTTTGAATGATTTGAGAGAGAGGAAAACATGTGACCCCAATGAGATGATCCTTGCAAAAGAAAAATAAGAGGATGAGTTTGCTTTGCTACTTTCTTCTACGCTCTAGAATGAAGCTCCCATAAAAATATTACTTCTCCCAACCATGATAACATTTGGATTTACATGTTTCAGTTTGTCATGAGTGCCATTACAGAGAATTTATTTTCCTAATTAACTCTTCTTCTCTTGAGGTAGAGAGTGATCAAGAATGAAAAATAGGTAAGAAATAAATAAAAGCATGGAGCAAGAATATGTAACAAACACATGACAAATTTTTTAGTCATGAATGATATGTTGAAAATGAACAAAACAAGTTTAATACTCAAGGCTTTATTATTTTATGAAAAACAAGTTTAATACGAAACATTTTTTTATTTTATGTTATTTGTTAGAAGATAAAAAAATGTGAAAGAAGAAAATTAATAGATTAGATATTTTAAAGCTAAAGTGAATTGGTTTGTACCTATCCAATTCTATTCAATTCATTCAGTGTTTAGAAATAATAGGAACATGATGATATACCAACATGAAAAAACAAATAAGCAAACCCTATCGTTATTCTTCTATTACTAGTATTATGGAAACCTAAAACCCCTCTATTTCTAGGGTTTTGACCTAGGAATATACCTTTTTGGGGTTTTATGGATTGCTTAACAAGGCTTGAAGTCATTACAAGAAATACTCATTATAAATTATGTTAGCCCTTTACACAATCTTTATTACTTAGTGATATTCGCCAAGTTCTTACAAAATTTTATAATTTCATGAAATATTCACCTTGTTTTTACAAGATAATATGATGTGGTGAGAGATTTTCCAGAAAAATTATACATACACATTACATTACTGATAAATTCACCTTCCACGTTTCCTATGTATCATGGGGATTTGCCCGTTTATTATACATATAAATTTATGATAGTTCTTAAAATTTTCCCTCAAGCGGGTGGAGTGTGCATTCTCTCAATGAGTTCTCTAACACTAACATTGACACTGACAGTAATATAGGGACTCCTAGTTCATTTTCCTCTTATTTCATTTTAAACTTTTACAAATTTAATTGTGTGGTAGAACATGTGTATGGAGCCCTCAATCTCTGCAGAATGAAGGATTTGCAGAAGAGGGGGTATGTGTGGGAGAATGGGGGTAAATAGGGAACATTTTTTCACATACATGAAATTATTTTGACATTAAGAATAAACTTACTAATTATATTTTTGATTCAACATTTATCAATTAAATGGTTATTATCCAATACTAAATGAAGTGTCACTCGAAGAACAAGTGTCTAGAACAACCAACAAAAATTTCCCCCCTTCGCACATTTATATCGCACACCTACCTCTCGCATAATAATACTTGTTAGTCAATTAATTAGTGGTTTTGGGTGATTAAATTTTGAGGAATGAAAAGTATGGGTTATGTGTATACTAGGTGAAAAATAATGGTGAGTGATTAACTATCCCCACTACCAGATCAATGTGGGCTCGTTCTATTTGAGTTTCCCAAATACTAAGTGAATTTGTTATGAAATCAACTCACAAAAAGATAGAAAAGATAGATGAACGCCTTAGAAATAAGACTCTTCGAGGGAAAACCTCCTTTACATTACACAAATGAATAATTCTTAGATGATTCAAATGAAAAAACCTCCTTTCTATTTATAGGAGTCTACGGGGTCACAATATAACCAAGCCAACGTAACAATAATAATATAAAGGAACAAAAATAACAATAGAGGGATGCTATGGGGCACAATAATAAAAATATGGGGAAAATAGGGTCACAATAATAACAATAAGGGATACAACGACAATAGTAATGGGGTATCACTAATATCATAGGGACCTGACATGCCCCTCTCCTTCAAAAAAGTGTTGCCCTCAATGCTTGAGTAGTTATGGATGCTTCTATATAAAATTCTCATTCTCCCATGTGGAATCTTCAACGGGTAATTTCTTCCACTTGATGAGGTACTCTGAAATTGATCTATTTTGTAGCTATCAAGTTTGTGTTTCTTCGACTGCTTCATATTCCAACATGATTTTTCCTTCCTCATCAAGTTCTGTCAATATTGTATGAACTGGAAGCTTGTCACCTATAACCTTCTTTAAGCTTGAAACATGGAAAACTGGGTGCACTCGAGAAGTTGCAGGAAGCTCCAATTTGTATGCCATGGTACCTATCTTTTGCAACACATTGTATAGACCATAATACTTTGGTGATAATTTGTTATCCTTCTTAGCTTACTTGAGGAACATTTGTTTATATGGTTGTAGCTGTAGGAATACCCAATCACCTGCATCAAAACATCTTTCGCTATGATGTTGATTTGCATGTTGTTTCATTCTATTTTGCACTAAGGTGAGGTTATCCTTTAAGAGTTGGAGAACTTGTTGTTGATGCTCGATGTTATCTTCCACTGCCTAAACATTATAATTTTCTCTTAAATATGATGTGAGGGATGGTGGATGATATCCATAAAGTGCCATAAATGGGGTCATTTTTGTTCCAATATGCAAGGAAGTGTTATACCACCATTCAGCTAGAGGCAACCATTTGACCCATTATGTTTGTTTATCAAATATAAAGCAATGAAGATATCCTTCCAAACATTTTTTTACTATCTTATTTTGCCTATCAGATTGAGGATGGTAAGATGAGTTATGAGCTAACTAAGTACCAAGACAAGAAAGTAATTTTTTCCAAAAATTTCCAGTGAAAATGGGATCTTTGTCACTTACAATAATCTTTGGGTTTCCATGTAGCTTTTGAATTGTTTCCATAAATGCAATACAAACTATACTCATTTTAAATGGATGAGATAATGCACAAAAGTGTGCATACTTGGTAAGTTTGTCTACTACCACCATGATAACACTCTTTCCTTTGGACTTGGGTAAACCTATGATAAAATCCATTGAAACCTCCTCCCAACATTGGCTTGGAATGGATAAAGGTTGTAATATTCACGGAGTCTTAATTGTTTCAACTTTATTTTGTTAACAAAGCAAACATTCTGCCACAAAATTTTGAATATCCGATTTAAGGCCATCCCAAAAAAAATCCTCCTTAACCATATGGTGCGTTTTTAGAAATCCTGAGTTCCCTCCTAAGGGAGAGGTGTGTAATTCCCTAAGAATCTTTTGTTTGATTTGGGAATTCTTACATAGGTATACCCGATCCTTGTACCATAACTAATCATTTTTCCAGATGAATGTATCAGATGTATTGGGATCTTGTTGTATCTTTTGAATGAGTGCCCACACTTCCTCATCATTCTTTCATCCATCCCTTGCTTTGTTTATCCAATCTGGTTGGATAATTATAATAGCACAAAGAAATGCTTCCACATCCTCATCCTTTCTTGAGAGTGCATCTGCCAAAACATTTTGCTTCCCTTTTTTGTAGATGATTTCAAATTCACAACCCAACATCTTTTTCACCCATTTTTGCTGCTCTTTTGAAGATAATCTTTGTTCTAAAAATTACTTAAGGCTATCACAATCTGTTTTTACCTCGAAGTGTCTTCCCATTAGGTAGGGCCACCATTTCTTAAGTGTGTGTAGTACTTCCAACATTTCCTTCTAATAAATAGCTTTGTCTAAATACTTTCCTTTGGTTGGATGACTTTCGAAAGCAATGGGTCTTTCTTCCTACATTAAAACAACACCAATTCCATTTCCTGAGGCATCACATTCCACAATAAAGGTCTTTGTGATGTCTGGTGGAGCTAATAGTGGTTCTTGGCACATTGCCTTTTTAAGATGTTCAAAGGTCTTTGTTGCTTCTGGAGTCCATGAAAATGCATATTTCTTTAATAATGTTGTTACATGTGCTGCTATTCTCCCATAATTCTTAACAAACTTGTGATAATACCCTGTCAACCCAAGAAAGTCTTGTAGATGCTTTATGGATATGGGGATTTTCCATTCCTTAATGGTTTTAATTTTTCTAGGGTCTACCTTAATACCTTCATGAGATACAATATGACCCAAATATTTGACCTCTTGTACTCCAAAGAAACATTTGGATATTTTTGCACATAATTGTTTCTCCTCCAATAGTTTGAGCTCCATCTCAACATGTGGGACACGCTCCTTTCAAGACGTACTATAGATAAGTATATCATCAAAAAATACTAAAACAAAGTTTCTAAGGAAGGGTTTGAAAATGGAATTCATCAAACCTTGAAATGTAGAAGGTGCCTTAGTAAGGCAAAAAAGAATGACCAGAAATTAATAATGACCCTCAGGAGTTCTAAATGTTGTTTTCGGAATGTATTCATTCTTCATTCTGATTTCATGATATCCTCAATGAAGATCCAACTTGGTGAAGTAAATTCATCCATGCAATTCATCCAATAATTCATCAATGAAGAGAATGGGAAATTTATCTTTAATAGTGAGCTTTTTGAGCTCCCTATAATCTAGACACATGCACCATGATCCATCCTTCTTGTGAGCTAATACTAGTGGAGAAGAGAAAGAACTTTAACTAGGTTGAATTATACTAGCCTCTAGTATTTCTGCAACCATATGTTCAATTTCACTCTGTTGGGCATAGGGATATCTGTACGACCTGATATTTGGAGGAACACTTCCTGGAATCAAATAAATAGCACGATCATGATCACAAATAGGTGGGAGACCTTTGGGTGTCTCAAATACCTTGGACTTATTGTCCAAGACTTTTTGTAGATCTGGAGAAATAGATGATTTCAATGTGGGAACATCTAGCGAACATAAGTGTGCAATTAAACCTCATTGTTCCTTATTTAGAAGCTTTTTCATACCATTAGAGCTTATTATTTTTCTCGGTTTCCCTGCAATACCCCTTAATTCAACTTCCTTTCCTTCCATAGAAAATTTCATGAAAAGTTCTTGAAACTTAAAAGCTATTGTACCCAAGGATTGTTTCCATTAGACTCCTAGTACAACATTAGCGCCATGCATTGGAATGGAAATCATTGGGCTATTCAATACATATTCTCCCATGGATAACTTGATATTATGGCACTTTTCAGAGAAATTTACGGTTCCTCCACTTGCAACCATCACTTCACACTCTGGTGCTGGACGTAGGAAGCAATTCAATTCCTTTGCTATCTTACAATGAATAAAATTATGGGTACTTCCTGAATCAATCAACACTATTACCTTTTTCTTCTTGATATGTCCTTCTATCTTGATAGTTTGAGATGTGGTAACTCCAACCAATTCATTACAAGATATGGTCGGATTCATTTCTTCTTTATCTAGGGTTTGTTCCTGGAGTATATCATCTTCTTCTGACATTTCTTATTCCTTTTCTTCCTCCTCTTCACAATCTATATAGAATAATTTCTTCTCAACACACTTATAACCCTTAGTGTATTTTCTATCACAACTATAACAAAGCCCTTTTGCTCTTTTTTCTTCCAATTGTTGCAGTGTCAACCTTGTAGGTTGTGGAAGACTAGGGGTAGCAACACTTCCATATTTACAGTTGTGAGTGGTAGGCTTCCTAGTTTCCATAATTTCGCTTTCCATTTTTCTTTCTTTGGGGCATCAATTTCCGATAATAATGCATCACTATGCCTTTTGAATTCCTTCAATCTAATTTAAGCTTATGCGGAAATTTAAAAAATACACACCTTTTTCACTTGTAGGAGCTAAATATTGAATCTGAGTACCTCTGTAATTTTCGATCTCTTAGTTTTGAAATCATGATCTGCACTAGCCCTCGATGTCCTATTTCCAATTCCACTAGTCTGATCAAAATTGGATTGTCCAAGGAAGAGTTATGCCAAATCTCCCACGGTGACCTCATTGTAGACTAGTTTAGTAGGGTAAACTTGTACGACATGCCATGTGTCACTGTTTCGACCTTAGTACCTAAAACTGATACACAAGAAACTAGAGGCCAACCTATTTCTAAAAATTCTTATGATATTTCAATCTGATCCTGAAAACAAAAGTTATGATGATTCTCCCCAGGTCACCTATTTGGAATGTAATTCGGGAGTCTGCAAAACTGCCAACTTCCTCATATCATATCTATGAAAATATAGCGAGACAAGCTTTAAAATTTGGACCCAAAGTTCAGAACTATTTTAGCCCAAATGGGTTTTTATTTTAGCTTCGGAAATCTCACACAAAAAAGTTATAGCGAAAATGGCACGGTAACCTTTTTGGAGCAGCGAAACCCTAGAATCCAAAGCTCTGATACCAAATGCTATGAAACCAACTCACAAAAAGATATAAAAGATAGATGAATGCCTTAGGAATATGCCTCTTTGAGGGGGAAAATTCCTATACATTACACAAATGAACAATTCTTATATGATTCAAATGACAAAACCTCCTTTCTATATATAGGAGTCTACAAGGTCACAATATAACCAAGTCGACCTAACAATAATAATATAAAGGCAACAAAATAACAATAGAGGGATTCTATGGGGCACAACAATAACAATATGGGGATATTAGGGGCACAATAATAAAAATAAGGCATACAAACACAATAATAATAGGGGGATCACTAATATTATAGGGACCTGACAGAAATAGTGATTTCAAATTCGTTAATAAAATAGTTATTATCTAATGTTCATTGAATTTTCTTTTTAATATGTATGAGGAAGAAGTGTTGTGCAAGATAAAGGGTGTCTGAGGCAAGGAATAAAAGTTTTCATTCACAATGTTCACACCTCTACATTGGTAGTCCTCCTACGCACACTTCTTCCACACACCTCTTCTACATAAGAATATGTATTAATCAATTAATTAGCAATTTTGGGTTATTAACGGATGTGAGGAAGAAGTTTTGTATGAGAGAGTGCCTATGTAGAACAAGGAATATAAACTTTCTTTCGTAATGTTTTGTACTTTACATTCATTCCCGCACATTACATATTAATTAATTAATAATAGTTTTGGCTTATTATAGTTCAGGGAATGCAAATTTTGGTGTCCCCACTAAATAAGGGTGGGTGATTAAATGTACCCACTATTATGTTGACATGTGTTCATTTTATCTGAGCTTCCCAAATTGATCTAGGTGGATATTGGTGGCAACCCACCAATTCAACATCGACCCGCATCATTGTTTCTTTTAGTTTCCTTAATTGTAGCACATCTTACTATATTTGGTAGTTTTTCAGGTCCCGAACTTCCAGAGCCATTTTGAGGTCCTAAACCACGTTTTTCTTAGAAAACGAGAAAAATTTTGAACTGCAGTATGGGTTTGTAGTTGAAATTTGTATTCCTTGGATAGATATTTCTAACACGGTATCATACATGTCGAATGAAGCTCATATGCCAAAGTTACGACCCTGGGAAGCTGGTGTACCAACTAGCCCTAACAGGTCCCACAAACGTTTGCCACTTCAATTCTTAGGGTTAGGTTATTGGATGTTTGGGGTTTTCCCTTTCTTGATGATAATAAAAAGGCCTATGAGCCTCATTGTAACAAAGTTCAGAGGCATGTAGCTTCCACATGCCTTCTCAGAGATAAGCTACCATCACTCAAACTAGTTTATTTCTATCTTACATGTAAATAGTTTTTAGATTTTGTAGTCAATGATTTGAAGTTTAGTTTTCATTGTAGATATGTGTTTATGTTTAAATTTGTATTTGAATTTTTTCCTACATAAATATGGTTTAGTGGTATCAGAGCAGTCTTCTCTTTCTCTAATTTTTTATGCAAGTCATGAATGAGGTTTGGATATAAGGATTTAGGGATTGAACTGGTAAAACCTTTGCAAGATGTCCTCGCTGACCCTCCCATCCTCCCATGGTAGAAGAAAATAAAGACGAGGGAGGAGGAGATCCTTTCAAATTATTTCTTAAAGAAGTCCTAGAGAAGAAAGTGAACGGGATGATACAAAATTTTGCCCATAACCTTCAGCGAATGCCAATAGGCGACATAGATCCATCCCACAACCACCCTGGAGGTGCCACTCCCTTTAAGGTAAAAGTTAACTTTAACATTCCCATATTTGAAGTCCAGATAGATGCAAATGTTGTAGATAAATGGTCAAGTATATTGGAAGGATATTTTTTAATGCATGATTTTTCCAATATGGAAAAATTACTTTTTCACTCCTTAAAACCACCCCCCACATCAACGATATGTGGGAAACCCACTGTGAGTAGAGGAATGGGAGGGAAATCTCACTATTTTCAAATCCAACCACTTATAATTCTTTCTGAGATGCCATCAAGGAAAAATATTGACCTATCAAGAGCTATGAAGATAAGTACATAAACATGACCACACTACGACATGGAAGGGACCTAGACGTGTCAGAGTTCATAGATATTTTGTATACCCTTCACACGAAGTTGGGTATGAAGGATTTTGAGGAGCATCTGGTACTCAAGTACCATGGATGTCTACACAAATACATCTAGGATGAGATGGATTTCCTGGACATCTCCTTACTTGGCATCCTCTATTGATATGTTGTCAAGATCAAGCATAAATTTAACTAGATGAAGAAAAATTTTGGATCTGTGAATCTGAAGCAAGGGTAAGGTGCCCCCAAACTACAAAAAAAGGACAAAGCTAAGATGTGGTGACCCAAGACAACCTCCAGAAGCTGTAAGAAAAGAAAAAAACGATGAAGGCAAAGACCATGGATGACTGTGCTTGACCATGGTTGTCTCAATGTGACATTGGACCAAGAGACAATCTTTATCACAGTGTGACCACATTTTTTAACCATGGTTGACCATGATTCATTGTAATGTCGAGACCATATTTGTAACAATTTGATGTTGGACCATGATGATCATGCCTCATTTTCATACTGAGACAATCTTTGTCACAATTCGACATTGGACCATGGTGATCATGCTTCATTTTCATACTCAGACAATCTTTGTCACAATGCGACATTGGGCAATGGTTGATGGTGGTTGACAATGATTAGTTTCCATATTGATAAAAGTCTATTATAAACCCAAGGTATATAAAACATAATGTAAATATTATAATCCCTAAAATAAACAATGTTAACCATGGTTGACCACAAATGATTTTCATATTGACACATTCTTTCTCATAATGTGATGTCGGAATGTGGTTGACCATGGTTGATTTTCAAATTGAGAGAACCTTTGGCACAATGCAACATTGGACAATGGTTGGCCATGGTTGACCATGGTTGGTTTTCATATTGAGACAATCATTGTCATAATGCAACTTTGGAGCAAGGTATTTATATACCAAAGGTATATGAATTGTTTGATTGATAAACCCAAGGGATTCATAATATAAGTCCAAAGGATTAATTCTAAAACCCCAAGACCTTATAAACCCAAAGGAATAATATTAAACCCAAGGGATTAATATTATAAACCCAAGGTGTATAAACCCTAAGCTAAATATTATAAACCCAAGGGAATAATAAAAATAAGAGATTAATATTAAAAACAAAAGGGATTATAAAACTAAGGGAAAAATATTAAACTCAAGGGATCAATATTATAAACCCAAGGTATATAAATCCTTAGATAAATATTATAAACCCTAAAATAAACATGGTTGACCATGGATGATTTTCATATTAATGAAATCTTTGTGACAATGTGGCACTAGGCTATGATTGACTATGATATTTTTTCATATTTAGGCAAGCTTTGGCACAAAGGTGACGTTGGACAATTGTTGACCATGGTTGACCATCGATGACCATGACTATCACAATGTGACATTGGACCATCATTGATCATGGTTGATTTTCAGATTGAGATAGTTTTTGTCAAATGCGACATTGGACTTGGTTGACCATGGTTGACCATGACTTATTTTCATATTGATAAAATTATATTATAAACTCAACTTATATAAACCTTAAAATAAACATGGTTGACCATAGATGATTTTCATATTGACACAATCTTTTGAACAATGCAACGCCGGACTACGGCTAACCATGATTTATTTTAATATTGAGACAACCTTTGACATAATTTGACATTTGATAATGGTTGTCCATGGTTGACCATGGTTGTCACAATGTGACGTTGGACCAAGAGACAATCTTTGTCACATTCTGACCACAGTTATTGACCATGGTTGACAGTGATAGACCATGATTTACTGTAATGTTGACATAATCATTGTCATAATCTGATGTTGGAACATAGTTGATTTTCATATTAAGAAAATCTTTATCACAATGCAACAATTAACCATGGTTGACCATAATTGATTTTCTTATCGATGAAAGACTATTATAAACCAAGGTATATAAACCCTTACATAAACATTATAAACCCTAAAATAAACATGGTTGACCACAAATGATTTTCATACTGACACAATCTTTCTCATGATGTAATGTTGGACTATGGTTGACCATGATTGATTTTCCTATTGAGGAAACCTTTAGCACAATGCAACATTGGACAATGGTTAGCCATGGTTGACCAAGGTTAAGTTTCATATTTAGACTATCTTTGTCACATTGCAATGTTGGATGAAGGGATCGATAAACCCAAGGGATATGAACACTTCGATTGATAAACCCAAGTGATTGATAGTATAAATCCAAGGAATCCATTCTAAAACCCCAAGGTATTTTAAATCCAATGGAATAATATTAAACCCAAGGGATTATTATTATAAACCCAAGGTATATAAACCTTAAGATAAATATTATAAACCCAAGGGAATAATAAGCCTAAGGGATTAATATTAAAAAACAAAGGATTATAAACCCAAAAGGAATAATATTAAGCCCAAGGTATATAAACCCTAATATAAATATTATAGACCCTAAATAAATATGGTTGACCACAAATGATTTTCATATTAACACAATCTTTGTCACAATGCAATGTTGGACTATAGTTGACTATCATTGATTTTCATATTGAGACAACCTTTGGCACAATGCAACAATGGAAACTGGTTTGTAGTGTTTGACCATGGTTGATTTTAATATTGAGAGAATATTTGTCACAATGCCACATTGGACCATGCTTGACCATGGATAACCATGGTTGTCACAATGTGACATTGGACCAACAAATAATATTTTTCACAATGTGGCCACGATTATTGATGATGGTTAACCATGATTGATTGTAATTCCAATACAATCTTTATAACAATCCAACATTGGAACATGGTTTATCATGGTTATTTCATATTGAGATAATCTTTGTCACAATGCAACATTGGACCATGGTGGACCACGATTTATTTTCTCATTGAGAAAATGCTATTATAAACCTAAGCTATATAAAAATTAAGATATATATTATAAACCCTAAGATAAACATGGTTGACCATGGCTCACTAGAAATGATTTTCATATTCACACATTCTTTCTCACAATGTTGTGTTGGATTATTATTGAACATGATTGATTTTCATAGTGATACAACCTTTGACACAATGCGAAACTTGACAATGGTTGGCCATGGTTTATTTTCATATTGAGACAATCTTTGTCACAATACAATGTGGGACCAAGGGATTGATAAACCCAAGGGATATGAACACCTCGATTGATAAACCCAAGGGATTAACAGTATAAATCCAAGGGATTAATTCTAAAATCCCAAGATATCATAAATCCAAATGATTAAAATTATAAACCCAAGGGATTATAAACCCAATGGAATAATATGAAACCCAAGGGATAAATATTATCAACCCGAGATATATAAATCCTAAAATACACATGGTTGACCATGACTGACCATGGATGATTGTGCTTAACTGTGTTTGACCAATGATAAGCTTGGATGACCATGGTTGTCACAATGTGACGTTGGACCCATAGGAAATCTTTGCTACAATGTGACCACAATTATTGACTACGGTTAACCATGACTGACCATGGCTGATTGTAATATGGAGACAATCTTTGTGACAATCTGACATTGGGCCATGGTCGATCATGGTTGATTTTCATATTGAGACAATCTTTGTCACAATGCGACATTGGACCATGGTTGACCATGATTGATTTTCATATTGAGAAAAGTCTATTATAAAACCAAGGTATATAAACCCTTAGATTAATATTATGAACCCTCAAAATAAACATGGTTGACCACAGATGATTTTCATATTAACGTAATCTTTCCCTCAATGTGATGTTGGACAATGGTTGACAATGATTGATTTTCATATTGAGACAACCTTTGGCACAATGTGACGTTGGACAATGGTTGGCCATGGTTGACATGGTTGATTTTCATATTGAGACAAGATTTGTCACAATGCAACATTGGACCATGGTTGTCACAATGTGACATTGGACAAAGAGACAATATTTGTCACAATGGGATCATGGTTGACCATGATTAACCATGGTCGCCGATGATTGATTGTGTTGATGGGACAATATTTGTCATAATGTGAGATTGGACTATGGTTAATCATGGTTGATTTTCATATTGAAACAATCTTTGTCACAATGCAACATTGGACCATGGTTGACCATGATTCATATTAAGAAAACCCAATGATGAACCCTAAGATAAATATTATAAACTAAGTTATATAAACCCTATGATAAATATTATAAATGCTAAAGTAAACATGGTTGACCATAATTGATTTAAATATCGAAACAATATTTATCACAATACAACAATAAACTATGGTTCACAATGATCCAATATTTCATATAGATACAATTTTAAAAAAATAATAAAACAAAAAATAAATAAATATATTTCATAATTAATTACCTTCTTGAAATATAATAATCAATATTAATCTCATTATAATTGGAAACTTTTTTCATATTCCTGGCTCAAAATTATTATAAAACCTTTTATATTATTATATTTAAAATTAATTGTTTATTTGGAATTATAAAATTGATTTATATAATCTGCAAACTTTTTAGGTAAAGAAAATTGAAAATAAAAATTAATTGAAATTATAAGAGGGCACGTTTATTTTCCGACCTCTGATGGAGATTTAAATATATATATAAATATATATATATATATATATATATATATATGGACTTTGTTGTAGCGTGGAAAGGATGAGGCACCATATGGTATTTTAATTTGGCACGATCATTCCAAAGCTGTAATGTTCAGCTTGTTCGAATTCTGTACTGTAACCGACTTGGTTTTTATACCAAGACATGTGGTCAAATTCATGTCATTCGATTTGAGTTTGCAAGGTGTCATACGATCCGCGACCAACAAATTTAGGGTTTGGAATCGACGACGGGAAGGCTAGGGCATCAGTTATGGGGTAACTACCTCCGCCACAGAACCACACCAGTCTCATTTGCGCTCCCTCGCGTGTGGAGCGTGCGTTGCAACTTATTGGTATGTACACCCTCTACTGTCAAATATCCTCACCTATCTGCTAGATGCAACTGGCCGCCATTGTTTCAGTGCGGCATGGTTATGGTAATTCACAAAAAAGAAACAGCTTATTGGCAATCTTCGGTAGCTTATGAATGATTTTTCTGTTGAAATTGGGAATGGAATGGAAAGGACTTTTTTGTAGCCTGGAAAGGTTGAGGCACCATATGCTATTTTAATTTGGCACAACCATTCCAAAGCTATAATGTGTAGGTTGTTTGAATTCTCTAGAGGGCTAGTTGGAAGCGACTTGGTTTTAATTTGCCACTGAACAAACTCTTCCGTTGTCTCCAAGGGCGCTGCGTCAATTGCATGCAGTTTCAACAAGGGTTTGGTGACACTGACCCATTGAGACTGTCGTACCTGGTGACACTGACACATTGAGACCGTCGTACCGCAGTTTCCGCCAATGAGGGGCCGTTGCAGACGCCAACGGCAATTTTCGGAACCATCACCCCATGCGCTTATATATCAATCTATTACCCGATGCGCGGTGTGATAGAATATGGTGCACTAGAATATGATGTGATAATGATGATTAACAGCTCTAGAATATGACGTGGTAATGACGGTTAACATCGCTTGAGATGCAATTAAATAAAAATAAAAATAAATAAATAAATACGATTTATTAAAAAATATGGTTTATAAAATTTTAGGAAAGTAAAATATTACTCAAAATTATTTCAAATATTATTAAATAATATTTACATATTCATGCATTCAAATATTATTAAATAATATTTACATATTCATGCATTTTTTAGTTTGGTCTATTTTTTACTTAGTTTTGTTCCATCAAAATATATATTATATCTATCTTATATATTTGTTATTGTTATAAAGTGATAAATTCTTTTACCAAAAGTCATAGACTCTTTTGAGTATAGAAATTTAAATTACTAATTTTACTAGAAAAATCATCATCAAAATTTATTCACATTTTAATAATTTTATTTTTATTTTATTTTAAATTTTAACCATAAAAAAAATATTTTACATTTAAATTGACAGAGGGCTGCCCAACCTTTTTTCTTTCTTTCCATTTTGATGATAAAAAAAAACCATTCAAAAAAACTAATCTAAAACTTCTAAAAATATAGAGCAACCAAAATGATATTAAAATCCAAGGAACTTTCAGTGACATATTCACACACTTTCTAAGCTAAAACTTCTAAAAATATAGAGAAACTAAAATGATATTAAAATCCAAACGTCTTTAACTTGTATATTCACACACTTTCTAAACCAAAACAATGAAAATGATATTAAAATCCAAAAATCTTTAACTTGCATATTCACACACTTTCTAAACTAAAAATTTCTAAAAATATAGAGCTTTCCATTTTAATGTTTTAGGAAAAAAACAAAAATAAAAACTAAACTGAAACTTCTAAAAGTATATAACCAAAATGATCTTAAAATCCAAAAAACTTTAACTAGCATATTCACACACTTTCTAAACTTTCAACAACCAAAATGATATTAAATCTAAAAAATTTAAGTTCGATATTCACACACTTCCTAAACTAAAACTTTGTAAAAATATAAACAACCAAAATAATATTAAAATCCAAAAAACTTGAACTTGCACTTCACACACTTTTAAAGTTATATCATCTTCATTATTCCCTTGTTCTGTCTCCACAAAAGAATCCTTTGACATTCCCTTCCTTGTCATTGGAAAGAGGTAGAGGCATCATACATCACACAAGGATTCTGTTACCATGATCCAGAATCACGACTTGAATCACCACATGAAATGCACCACTGAAAAAATTCCACTGAACTAGTTTGCCATACCATAACACTGTCACCTGCATGAGGTAAGTAGCCTCGATTTTCCCTAGACGATCCATCCTGGGATGGATTGAGCTTCCACCCTACCGACCTTAAATTGTTAAACATATTTCAAAGGGGTTGGGAAATCTGTTGATATCCAACCCTATTATTAATGATATAATAATAAGAGTGTTTTGATTAAATTTGATCCCTTTATTTGCATGGCTATCTGCAACCTGTATATTATGGTTTATGGATTAACTTATGATGCATAGAGTATTCCTTGAAATTGTTGAGCTAAGAAAAAGTCCTCGTGAAATTGGATCTAAATGGAGTTGACTTGAGAAATTTTTTTCTGGAAATAGCAGTCCTTTCTGGACAGAGGCCCAAATATATATAGTTTGTTATGGTTGTCTGAAATAGCAGTCCTTTTTCTCCCGTTCGTCTGAAATACAGGATGTAGAGATGGGCTGCGAGGTATTTCTTGCTATTAATTAATAACTGCGGTTAGAGAAGCCCGCTTTGCCATAACTTGCAATCATTTATCTTTAGTAATTAGTTGCAATTTTGTCACTAATAAGTAAGTTTAGTAATTGGTTGTACTTTTGCCATAATTTTGCAATTATTTATCTTCAGTAATTAGTTGTAATTTTGTTAGTAATAGGTAAGTTTAGTAATTAGTTGTAGTTTTGTCATAGATGAGATGAGATCTTGGACTCGAATGCGGAAAGATTTAATGATGACTAAATTGGTTTAATATGTGGCAGATAAAAATAAAAGGTTTTCATTGTAATATGAAAACTGAAAAATAGTATTATATATACAATAAAAATATATTATATTGTATAAATTATATCGAGTGTGCAGGGACTTTATTTTAAAGATATTTTTTTGGATAAATAATT